>WNWU01000044.1:8135079-8163980 GCA_012654045.1 Ptyas mucosa
CAAGATAGGGCAAAAACGTAAAATGTGAGGACAGTCGTAAGTTCGAGCTCAAAAGTGCGAGGACCAGTCAAAAATAACTTTTTCAGTCCTCTGAGTAGTCCATGTGCATAAAAGGATACAGCAATAGAGAGGGATGAAGGAAGGGAAGGGAAATTAGGGTAGGAGTGAGGTTAAGAGAGGGAGGAAGAGAGGAGGAGAAGAAGAAAGGAAGAGGAAGTAGGGAGGAGAAGAAGAGGTGGGGAAGAGAAAGAAGGAAAGAAAAGAGAGAGGTGGTAGGTTTGAGGAGAAAGATTGCTGTACAATAAAAAGATGAAAGGGAAGAAAACCAACCCCAAACAAATATAAAGATATTAAGATAAAGAATGAATTGTTAAACTTTAAAGAATAAAAGAGAATATGAATAAATAGCAATAATTAGAAACACACATACAAACATACAATGTATTTTCTTTGAACAGAGTATTTGGCCGGTTCGCAAATTTAAACAGTGTTTAGTCATTTCACTTAAATTTACAATTTCTGTATTTCCTTTTTGCCATATTTATTCCTCATCTATTTTTTTAAAAAACCAATATTACCCTTCATCCTCATCTCTAATCTTAATCAAATTCAATTTTTCACTTCTATTCTATATTATACCCCTTCCCATTGTCATCTATTTTTATATCCATCCTCACATTGGTTAATTATGTAATATTGCAGTTGTTTAATACAAATTCAACATTTTAATATAAATCAATTAGTTATATAACTATCTTTTTTGTATATTAATCAATATGAACATGAATATTCCAATTATTTCCATGCAATCCAATTTCTTACAAATCAATTAATTATATTTACCAATAATAATAAACCAAATAATTTCCCCCATATATTCTTCCAAACCACAACTTAACCATTTCTGCTTTCAACACAATATACAATTAATAGTATCTCAATTATTACAGTTCCCTAGTTAAATAGAGCTTTTTTTTCTTTTGTGTTTTAAAATATTGAACTCTCCTCTTTTGCCTTTTGCCATAAATTTCCCATTGTTTGCACCTACCTTTTTTGATGAGGAAAAAGAAAAGAAATCTGCCTTTCCAACGTTGCAAGCAAACAGCAAAGCCAACAACCTGCTTTAGTTTCGGTTTCGTTTTCAGCTTGAATTGCACAAGGAGAAAAAAAAATGTGCTCCAGCAGCACTCTTTCCAGCTAGCAAAAGACCAAAACAGCTGAGAGCAAATCAGCTGAGAGTCGGGAGGCTGTTCAAATCAACTTATGGTAATTAACCTATACTGAAGCTGAAAGGGGCTGTTTTTTCTATTTTTGCAGACACGGGTCTACTCATTTGTTTTCTTTTAACACTGATCAGCTGTAGGGCGGCCCTTTGAAGCCCCCCGGCAAGAATTTAAACAGTTTTTTTTCCCTCTAGCCATCAGCTGGGACTCAGAAGGCAGCAATAGATTGGGATTGGGCAGGGTAAGCAAACCCCGTTCTCCCACCGTTCCCTAGCTTGTCCTGCATTCTTTCTAAAAATCGGGACATTTTTAAAATGCCGCGGGACGTGGGACAAATTGTTGAAAATTGGGACTGTCCCACCAAAAGCGGGACGTCTGGTCATCTTAGGCTAACCTAGTTTACTGGACTATTCTCAGCCAGAGGCTGTTGAAGGTGCGTGTGAGAGCTTTGCTCCAGGACTTGTAGTAAACGTGGGGGACGTTTGGGAACAAAGTTAGAGCAATAAAGGGAAGTTAGACCTGTTCTCTGGCTCTGTTGCTTTCATGCCATGCCCGAGGTCATCACAGTTTCGCTCATTTCTTACCATTAACATTATTACTGTGGACAACGAAATGCCAATGGAAACCACATCATTTCCGAGACGCATGGGTTCAAAAGCAGCACTTTCATGTTTTTTAAGCAGAGCAATTAAGACAGGGAGAGACAAGGACACAGCATCTGATCTTTATAGCCCTTTCCACTTGGAAAAGAAAATATCCTTCACATTCCTACATCATTTTCCCGGGGATCTGAAAATGCCACTGCATTTTGGTGGTGCAGTGGTTTTGGTTTTACAAGTAGTCCTTGATTTACAACCGTTCATTTAGGGATCATTCAAAGTTACAACGGCGCCGAAAAAAGGGACATATGACCATTTATCACACTTAGGAAAGTCGCAGCCTCCCCGTGGTCACGTGATCAAAATTCAAACTGACTCGTATTTATGACGGTTGCAGTCTCCTGGGGTCATGTGATCCAATGGTGGGTTTCAAATTTTTTTACTACCGGTTCTGTGGGTGTGGCTTAGTGGGTGTGGCTTGGTGGGCGTGGCAGGGGAAGAATACTGTAAAATCTCCATTTCCTCCCCACTCCAGGGGAAGGTTACTACAAAATCCCCATTTCCTCCCGATCAGCTGAAACTCGGGAGGCAGAGAATAGATGGGGGCGGGGCCAGTCAGAATTTTTACTACCGGTTCTCCGAACTGCTCAAAATTTCCGCTACCGGTTCTCCAGAACTGGTCAGAACCTGCTGGAACCCACCTCTGATGTGATCCCCTTGCAGGACCTTCTGACAAGCAAAAGCAATGGAGAAGCCAGATTCACTTAACAACAATGTTATCAACTGAACAACTGCAGCGACTCACTTAACAACGGTGGCAGGAAAGGTGATTAAAATAGAACAAAACTCATTTGACAATTCTCTTGCTTAGCCACAGAATTTGGGGGCTCAGTTATGGTCGTACGTTTTATTCAGCCTTTGGCCTTTTGTCTTCTTTTCAAATCTGGCCAACCGAACGAGAACACTTTCCAGAATCTGAAAAAAGTGTTGCCGGCTTTCAGAAACGTAGCTTTCAGAATTGGAGGCAGCTTTGGAAAAAAAGGGTATCTTAGAATAGATCCCTAATTAAAACCTAGCGACTGCACTACCAATTCATATTGTTGAAATGTATTCCCCCCCTACAGTTGGGAAACAGTTTTTTATTCACCTGCAGAGCTGTTCAAAAAAAAACGGGGGAAAAAAGTAAAATCCCAAATCTTTCTCTTCTTTCAAGTAATGCCAGACAGAATTCACTTCCCCCCCCCCCCCCCGAGTTTCAAAGTTCATTAAAAACATCACCTTTTGAAAGGAGAGATTCGATCCCAGGAGTGATTTATGTAAGAGTGGCGAAAAAACCCCACTACTCGTTTTTCAAAGTCCTTCCTTCCCCAGTTGACTCTATGAAGAGCGGCTCTGATCATTTATAATTAAGGTTTTCCAAACCGTTAAAAAAACCCAACATCATAATTAGCAAGCAAATGCTTATTCCTCCATTTCTGCTTCAACAAATATTAACTTTGATCTGCGTAAATTGACGAGATCATTAATGACATCCAATGACAACCCACATGGCAAAAACGTCTATTGATATTAAGCTAATTAAGGCTTTTTTTAAAAAAAGCATTTGTAATTTAAAAGTTGTTTCCATAAATACTAGAGAGAAGCAACAGTAATTGTTTGTATTTATACATTTGGATTGTATTATTTTTTTTACAAATGCAGATTTCCTTCAGAAAAATAAATAAAAGCTTGCTCAAAATGATTTATTTTTAAAAAAGTTTTTTCACTCTTGAGAGGATAGGAAGTCCAACTTTAGGATAGAGGCAATGTTTTGACATTAAGGCATCTCACCTCTGGCAAATTAGGGAAACGCCTGATTATTAGGCTATTATTCCTATCATTTCGCACATTAAAATAATTTTTCCTTGTGCTTGCTACTGTTTTAGCTTCCAAAGATGTTTCAGCTTTTGCAGTGCTTAATGGTTTTAGTTTTACATACATGGAAGGCCTTAAAGTGCACTACTTTTGTTTGTATATCTCATGGAGGGATTGGCAAAATACATTTTTGCTTTTTACAAGTCTTGCTGAAATCTGTGACTGTCAGCACTTAAATAATGCCAAAAAGTGACTTGGACACCACCCAAAAGAAGAAATAAAAGTTTGCATTCTCTAAAGAAAGTGTTATTCTACTTGAAATCGACAGGGCTTGTTAAATTCTGGAAAACATGCTTTACATCCACTCTTGTCCTGTTTTCAGCTGCTTTAGCGAATAGGTTGACCCACTCTTCTTTGTGACAGCCCTCCCCTACATCCACTCCCCTACATTTATACGCTGCTAAAACTCTCTTTCTTTGTCTGTGTGCAACTGTTTACTCAGCAAAATGGTACAGTGTAGGGTACTAACATTTGGACCAAGGTATCTTCAAATGGACTAATTTACAGAAGGTGTCCGAAATCTAGGATCCAGAACTCACGGAATCGAAATCTGGCAAATTTTATAAAAACGTTTAGGACATAAACATTATCATAGAACATTTTATGACATAACACAAAATATCATAAAACGTTTCCTGTGGTCAACCCCTGAAATGTGACTGTGCTATACAGTTCAACATGGGTTCCTTTCAAGGCAGATGCATCTCAGAAAAATCTCCCTGAATTTCTAAGAACTTTTTTTGAAGTTCTGCCACTGAAAGGCATTGAGGACTCTAGTAGAGAAATATCTCTCAAAAGATAACCCAATGGGCCATGGATTGTCAAGTTTCCATTAATAATTTCCCTCAAAATCGTAGTTGGGACCTTCACCAGTCCTATCCAGGAGTCAGAATAACAGAATAACAGAGTTGGAAGGAACCTTGGAGGTCTTCTAATCCAGCCCCACCTCAAGCAGGAGACCCGATACCATTCCAGATGAAAGGTTGTCCAATCTTTTCTTAAAAACCTCTAGTATTGGAGCATCCGCAACTTCTGGAGACAAACCATTCCACTGATTAATTGTTTCACTGTCAGGAAATAACAGTGGACTAGATGACCTACAAGGTCCCTTCCAACTCTGTTAATCTGTTAAATCTGAAATTTCTCCTTAATTCCAGGTTGCTTCTCTCCTTGCTTAGTTTCTAACCATTGCTTCTTGTCATGTTTTCAGCTGCTTTAGCGAATAGGTTGACCCACTCTTCTTTGTGACAGCTCTTCAGATATTGGAACACTGCTATCATGTCTCCCCTAGTCCTTCTTTTCATTAAATTAGACATACCCAGTTCCTGCAACCATCCTTCATGTGTTTTAGCCTCCAGGCCTTTAATCATCTTTGTTGCTCTTCTCTGCATTCTTCCTCGACTCTCAACATCTTTACATTGTGGCGACCCATAGATATTCTTAGAGACCAAAGTGAAAATTTGCCCCAAAGAGTAAAGCTTTTGTCAAAAAAGAAGGACATCTCTTTACATAAAAATGGCCCCACTGGATCAAGCCAACAATCCATTCAGAAGCTCTCAAGTACCGTGTTTCCCCAAAAATAAGACCCTGCCTTATATTTTTTTGAACCCTGAAATAAGTGCTTGGCTTTATTTTCGGAGAAGTCTTATTATTTTGGGGTGCGTGGAGGAAGACGGGGCTCCTTTTGCCATCTTACCTGATTTCCAGCTCTGTCTCCCTAACCCTAACCAGAGGAAATGGCGGGGACCGGCTGCATATGCGCTTAAATATATTCGGGGAGGGCTTATTTTCAGGGGCGGCTTATTTTAGCACATGCGTTCAAAAGCCCGATTGGGCTTATTATCAGAGAATGTCTTATTTTGGGGAAAACATGGGTAGGCATCAACCACATCATTCAGAAGATCTCAAGCAGCGATAGGACATGTCCCACTGTGAGCAGTGTTCTCTCTATTCACATTTTCTATCCCATACATGGTTTTATATATATTCTACGATGTCATCCGTAGTTTCCTTCATCCAAGTCTTTCTTCTTCTGCTCTGGTTTCCTTACTAATTTCGTGATGCTTCTTTTAACCCATTTAGCCAGTTCTTCTTGCCACATCGTCAAGTCCAGATTAATTACAGGTTGAAGTTTTTCCCTGAGCCCGAAAACTGAAAGTCCTGGAGCCTCATTAAATAATATCCCTTACCATTTCCCACTGTTTGGAAAAATCCACATAACTGCCTGGCTTAATTCACCATGGACTTGATTACTTTCAGAAGGCAGGGAAGGATGTCCGTGGTTACTCCACTAGAATAATAATAATGTCTTCCCATTCAGAGAATATATAACCTTTGGTGGAAAAGGGACTAGCTTATTCTTCTATCCACCTGGCTTAGTTTTTTATGGACTAGGACTTTATTCTATAATGTTTTGAGGGTCAGAATAATATTGCCTGATGCTGATTGTAGCATTTGAAAACTGCACAGTCAGTCCACAGACTTGCAAATCCAATAGAACTAAGGATCTTTTTCTAGTCTGTGGGGTGGAATGTAGTCTGGATTCCCAGGAGGGAGGGGCTGCATTCCAGAGGAGGACATCACAGTTCTGTAGAAAAAATAGGGTGAAGACAAGTCCTCCCTATGAGTTCCCACGGTAAATGTTTTATGGTGCACATTGTTCCTTTAGTTTAGTTTAGTCTATTGGTGGAAAAACAATAAAGGAAACTGCTTGGTAAAACGTCAGTCAGTCTATCTTGGTTTTTGGAGCAAGACAGTCTGCTTCTGGGTTTCAACAAATGGCTTCCAATCCTGATCTTGATTTTCTACAACTTTACTTATTCTAAAACTAGACTAAAACGTATGAAGAACAGCAGTGGTGGGTTGCTACTGGTTCGCCCTGGTTCAGGCAAACCAGTAGTAGTGGCTGCGGGAGGCTCCACCCACCCGCCCGGACATCATCCAATATGCTCTGCGCATGCGTAGAAGTGGCACACGTGCGGGTGAAGCACCTGCGCACAAGCGAAGGTAAGTAGCAAAGGTAAGTGAAACCCACCACTGAAAAACGGTTACAGGAACTGGGCATGGCTAGTCTAGTGAAGAGAAGAGAAGGAACAGGGGAGACAGGATAGCAGTCTTCCAATATTTGAGGGGCTGCCACAGAGAGGAGGGGGTCAAGCTGTTTTCCAAAGCACCTGAAGGCCAAACAAGGAATAATGGATGGAAGCTGATCAAGGAGAGATTCCACCTGGAAATAAGGAGAAATTTCCTGAAAGTGAAAGCAATCAACCCATGGAACAGAAGTTGCCTTCAGAAGTAGTGGGAGCTTCATCCCTGGAAGCTTTCAAGAAAAGACTGGACTGCCATCTGTCAGAAATGGTGTAGGGTCTCCTGCTTGGGTGGGGGGGTTGGATTAGATGACCTACAAGGTCCCTTCCAACTCTGTTAATCTAGCTATGCTATCTATTCATTTATTTGTCAAATTTAAACACAGCCGATCTCACTCAGAGATGTGCAGTGGACAGTTAAAACCATAAAAGCAAAAAAAAACCAAACAACCCAATACCACAACCCCATATAAAGTACTCAGTAGATTCACTGGCCTATAACCCAACAGATGCTTCTCACACTTCAATTAAGGGTCCAAAATCTGAAATTTTAACGCAGGGCTGTTTCGCTTTTAAAACAGGACCGTGGATGTCATCTCACATGGCTTGCCAAGGGCTGCATTGAGTAGACCCAGGCAAGATACAACTTTACTTACATTTAGAACATAGAGCATAGAATAATAGAGTTGGAAGGTACCTTGGAGGTCTTCTAGTCCAGCGTCCTGCTCAAACAGAAGACCCTACACCATTCCAGATAAATAACTGTCCAAACTTCTAATCTCTAATCAAGGAGAGAAGCAACCTAGAACTAAGGAAAAATTTCCTGACAGTGAGAACAATTAATCAGTGGAAAGATTTGCCTTCAGAAATTGTAGGGTCTTTTATCACCAGAGACTTTCAAGAAGGGACTGGACAGCCACTTGTCTGGAATGGGATAAAGTCTCCTGCTTAAGGCCTAGCATCCCAGGGTCATGTGATCTCCATTTGCAATCTTCCCAACTGGCTTCTCACAAGCAGAGTCAACAGAGAAAACCAGATTCACTTCACTTTTTTTTGGCAAAAAAAAAAAGGTTGCAAAATCAGAAGCAACTGACGTAACAACCACCTTGTTCAGCAACGGAAATACTAGTCCCAATTGTGGTCATAAGTCAAGGTCTACCTGTGTGCAATTTCTCCTTTCCATGGCAGCTGGATCACCACTTGTTGAAGTTTTTAGCAGCTGCTTCAATGCTTTGGGGAAATGCTGGTGGCTACTGGCCAGGAAGCTTTGTCCCAGGAAGTTACTATTAGTGTATGTAGGCACAACTTAGCTAGATAAATCACAGAGGGAGGATATTGTTAGAGTTTGCAGCATTCCAACCAGCACACAAGTAAATAATTCAGCAGGATTCATTTACATAAGAAACTTCTTTATATACAATACCATGCAGCAGAAGCCAGAACCAGAACTCAGAATCCAGAAGTACATAATCAATAATCATAGAAGCTATAATGCAAGGACAAACCAACTCTTTTACACATAACAGTCAAGCTAAGCCACGCCCAGGCTCCAAACTGTCTGAGTCACCAAACAGTCCCCATTGGCTGACCTGTTGCTATGTCTATTCCAATTCATGACCTCTTATATACTGACAGATACTTCTGAATGATTAAAAGCTAATGCTCATGACAGCAGAAGTATAGGTACAGGTAGGTACAGGTACCTGTACAGGTTTATTTATTTTATTTATTTATTTATTTGTTCAACTTGTATGTCGCCTTTCTCTGGAGACTCAAGGCGGCTTACAATGCATTTAAAAACCATATATAAAAACATTAAAAATTAAAACATTAAAAACAATTAAAACTCATTCACACCATTCATGGCCGGATCTCACACGATCGCAAAAGCGAGATCAATGGCCCCAGGCCTGCCGGAAAAGCCAGGTCTTCACCACTTTTTAGAAGGCCAATAGGGTGGAGAGGGTCCGGATCTTAGGAGGTAACTGGTTCCAGAGAGCTGGGGCAGCCACAGAGAAGGCCCTCCCCTGTGGGCCCGCCAGCCGGCACTGTTTAGCTGACGGGACCCAGAGGAGACCAATTCTGTGGGATCTTACCGGTCGCTGGGAGCTATGTGGTAGAAAGAGGTCTCGAAGGCAACCTGGCCCTGAGCCATGTAGGGCTTTAAAGGTAATAACCAACACCTTGAATTGTGACCAGAGACCAATAGGGAGCCAGTGTAGCTCGTGGAGAATTGGTGTAATGTGGGTGTACCTCGGTGCACCCACGACAGCTCGCGCGGCTGCGTTCTGGACCAACTGTAGTCTCCAAACACTTTTCAAGGGTAGCCCCATGTAGAGCACGTTGCAATAATCTAACCGTGAGGTGACAAGGGCATGAGTGACTGTGAGGAGGGCCTCCCGATCCAAGTAGGGTCGCAATTGGTGCACCAGGAGAACCTGTGCAAAGATCCCCCTAGCCACAGCTGACAGATGTTGCTCTAATCTCAGCTGTGAGTTTGGGAGGACACCCAAATTGCGAGCCCATTCTGAGGGGGACAATTTCTCCCCCCCCCCGAACCAAGGATGAACAATCAACATGGTCTTTAGGAGGCAATACCCACAGCCACTCCGTCTTGTCTGGGTTAAGTCTGAGTCTGTTGACTCCCATCCAGACCCTCACGGCCTCCAGGCACCGGCACATCACATCCACTGCATCACTGAATTGACGCAGGGTAGAGATATACAGCTGGGTATCATCAGCGTATTGCTGATATCTCACCCCGTATCGTCGGATGATCTCACCCAGCAGCTTCATCTAGATGTTAAATAGGAGGGGAGAGAGGACTGAGCCCTGAGGCACCCCAGTCCTCAACTTACAGCAGTTCATTTAGTGACCATTCAAAGTTACAGCGGCACTGAAAAAGATGACATACAACTGTTGACCTTTACAACATCCCCGTGGTCACGTGATCAAAATTTGTACTTTTGGCAACTGACTCATATTTATTTGTCCAGGGGGGTTGAGCCTGATGATCTCTTAGCTCCCTCCCAACTCTATGGTTCTATACAGACATGAACTGTTGTAGTCCTTGATAGACAACAGTTCATTTAGTGACCATTCAAAGTTACAACAGCATTGAAAACATTATGACTGTTTTTCACACGACTTTCACATCCCCCACGGTCACATGAACAAAATTCAGATGCTTGGCAACTGACTCGTATTTACGACGATTGCAGGTTCCCGAGGGGGGGGTACGCGATCCCCTTTTGCGACCTTCTGACAAGCAAAGTCAATGGGGAAGCCAGATTCACTTAACAACTACGTTACTAAGTTAACAACTGCAGTGATTCACTTAATAACTGTGGCAAGAAAAGTCATAAAATGGGGGAAAATTCACTTAACTACTGGCTCGCTTAGCAATTCTGGTCTCAGTTGTGGTCACATCCGAGGACTATCTGTATTTGGATCAGTGGTGAAATCTAAAATTTGTTACTACCGGTTCTGTGGGGGGGGATAATGTGACTGGGTGGGCGTGGCCACTTTTTTTTTTTTACCTTTTAAAACCAATTTTTATATAACCTCTTTGGCGAAGAGGTTGTAAAAAAATTCTTTCAAAAGGCTCTGATGATCCCACCTGAGTTGCCTGATCGGCAGAGGCTTTTTTTCTTTTAAATGCCTCTGATGATCCAAGCTGAGTTGCCTTATCGGCAGAGGCTTTTAAAAGAAAAAAAGCCTCTGATGATCGCGCGGCTCCGCTGGGCATGGGGGGGGGGGCAGGGATTTTTGCTACCGGTTCTCCGAACCACCTGCCTCCATCGCTACCGAATTGGGCAATTCCAGTCCGAACCGGGAGCATTTCACCCCTGATTTGGATAACAGAAATATCAAAAGTTCCCAGAATTGGGGACACCTGGCTTGGCAATAATTCTTCTGGAAAAGATTCTGGAATAATAGTTAATAGCAAACTAAATGAGTGAACAGCATGCTGTAGCCGTGAAAATTAAAAAGTAGAGATAACATTAATAAATGTACAGTTTTAGAATCACTTAACAGTGTTAGGTCTGATTTTATTCTGCATTATTCATTCTGGAGACCTCAAATTTAAATAACACTTTGGACAATTTGAGGAGATCAGACTCCAATCAGGAGAGAATGAAAGATCCCAGAACATTTTTCCTTGAAAAGTGTGAGAAATGTTATGATCACACCACTTAAGGTCCTGAAAGGACATCACACCGAAAGCAGCCAAGATCTCTTCTTTCTGCAAGGCAGAATAATGACAGGAAAGTGGATTCCAGCTGAATAATAAGAGAAATATCCTGAAGTGAAAGGAATGTCCTGGTTCCAAAAAACACCCCCAAAGAAAGAAGACTCTGAGGCTTGAAGTTCCTCAAAGTTCCACTAGAGAGGTCATATTGGCACATCTGGGAAAACCCGAATCTGAAAGCTTCCAGGTTTTCCCCACCCAAAAGAAAGTGCAAGTCCCTTCCCACTGCACCCACATGTCCATCACGTGGTCCAATCCAGGGGTGGGCTGCTGGCGGTTTGCAGGGGTTCGGGAGAAACTCTAGCTAAGATTCTGTGTAGTTTGGAGAACCCCAAATCCCACTCCTGGCTGGCCCCGCCCCATCCCCCTGCCCCACCCCTCCCAGGAGTCCCCACGCAGCCTATTTTGGATGCAAGTAAGTGCAGGGCGCACATGGAGGCTCGGGGAGGGCGAAAAACGGGCCTACCGGATGTTCGGGAAGGCTGGAAATGCCCCTTCCCGAACTTCCAGTAGGCCCGTTTCCAGCCTCCAGAGGGCCTCTGGAGCCTGGGGAGGCTGTTTTCGCCCTCCCAGAGGCTTGAAAATAGCCTCTGGAATCCGGGGAGGGCAAAAAGCCCCCCTCCCACCATGGTGTAGGAGACCAACTAGACCACACCCACCATGGCCATACCCATCCAGCAACCGGGCAGAGAACTCTTTGCTAAAATTTTTGAAGCCCACCCCAGTCCAATCAATGCACCTTCCCAACTGGAGATGCCTCCCAGTCACGCCACTCCAGGTGCAGGGCAAGATGTCCTTGACTCTCAAAGAAAACAATGCTATTATGGCTAGATATCTCTCCAACTCCGTAGAATCCCCCCCTCCCAGTTTCCCACAGCATTAAATGTGGCAGCCCTGAAGATCCAAAGTAAAAGATGGCCTCCAGGACTGACGGGGCAGTTCAGTTGTGAGCTAATTACACACAGAGAGATGGAGCTCCTCTTCCCCGGGAGGGGTTGAAGCACAGGTGGGATGGCCATCTGTCGCAAAGGCTTTCATTCGGATCCGTGCTCCAAGAAGAGGTTCGGACTTTGTGACCTCACAGGACCCTTCCAACCTAACCGTACCGGGATTCGATGATAACTAGCCAATTATAAACCCAGACTACGCCGAGCACAGGTTGGAACAAGCAACACCTTTGAAGCTAAATACACTTTTAAGCCTTAATAAAGGGAAGCGCAGTATCACAACCGTCGGAACAATTTTCCACATCAGTACTCAAGCACTCGAACGACGGCTTTTTTTTTTTTTGCAAGCAAATGACTCGTTCTTGCCTACATGTTCTGCTCCAGAGCATCCTATGATTTTTGGGAGTGGTGAGGCCTGGGGGTGGGGGTGGGGAGAACATCTGTCCATTATTTGCCTGACCTTATTCTTTCTCATTCTCTCAAGCACACACACAAACACCCCAATTTGTGGAAAGGGAAAGGGAAAGGGAAAGGGTGCTTCTAGAACAGGGGTCTGCAACCCTTAAACACTCAAAGAGCCATTTGGACCTGTTTCCTACAGGAAAAAAAAACAACACCGGGAGCCACAAAACCCTTCCTGTGCCTGACTATTTCTTGAGCGACCACAAAACTAGCCTATGTAGTTGAATTAAATCTTCTGTTTTCCTCTGAAACTTTTCTTCTCTTGGATTTATCCATGGTTGGCCTACCGGGGGTTGAAAAGCTCAATAAATCATGTGCCGGCAGGTGTCACACATTGGCGATTGTGACACATATTTTGAGTGACAGAGAGCCACAGCAGAGGAGTGAAAGAGCCACATGAGGCTGGACAGCCACTTGATCAGGATGGTCTCCTCCCTTGAGCAGCAAAATGGACAAGATGACCTTTCCATTTCCATCAGCCCTATGATTCTATCTTCCATTTCTTGAACACATATTTTGATCGCCTCAAATTCTTACCTCTTTTCTAGAAAGTTCTGGGCCATTCATCAGCCATTTTTCTACCAACTTTGTAAGTATTACCTAACTCCAACTGCATTATTCCTTGCAGGATGTGTTCTGTCCCCGTCTCCCACACGCACAAACACCCACCCCAAAGGGTTAAATAATTGTTTCAAAACAGTCAAAGGTTCGTTATCAAAACTTGGCAGCAACGCAGCAGCTGCCTGCCAAGAGCTTTTACTCCAAGGAGGGATTTTTCCTCCACCAGATAACACCAAAAATACAGACAGTTTGAAGTAGTCCAGTAACAGAAATCCACAACAGATGAGGCGCTGTTCGTCCAGAAGTGCAAGTGACTCGCCAGAGTTTTTGCTTTGTCCGTCACAGAGCTGGAATGGCCATCACCCTCCCTTATATAGCCTGTGGGGTGTGGTCCAGTGACTCAGCTCAATCTCTGGCACGCCTCCTCATCTGCTGTGACCGTTTAGCACACCGACGCTGACGTGGGTCCAGCCACAACTTGTCTCCCTCATCACTCTCCGACAGATTGGAGACACCTGGCTCCTGGCCAATCTCCTCTCCTTCGGCCGACACCTGAGGAATTGCCAGAGAGGAGGGGCCGAGAGAGGGAGGCCTGGCCGGCTCCTCTCCTTCATGTTCGGAGCCTTCTTCCTCCGATACGATGGGCTCGGGGGTCGGAGCCACAACAGGATGGAACAGAACAGAATAGAATAGGAGCTTGGAGGTTTTCTAGTCCAACCCCCTGCTCAAGCAGGAGAACCTATACCCACGATGGTGAACCTATGGCATGTGTGCCACAGGTGGCATGTGGAGCCAGGTCGCCTGGTATGCCAGCTCAGCCTCTCTAGGAGTCTCTGGAGGCTGAGGACAACAAAAAAGTCACTTCCTGTCCAACCAGAAGATGGGAAACGGGTCGTTTCAAGCCTCCGGAGGGGTGGGGAAGGCTGTTTTCGCCCTCCCCAGATGCATAGAGAGGATCTGGAGCAAAGTGAGAAACAAAAATGGGGCTACCAGGCCATCGCGTGCCAGGCCGGGGGGGAGGGGATGTGTGCATGCATGCGCGGGGCAGGGCGCATAGAATTATGGGTGTGGGCATGTGCATGCACAAACCTTCCCCGCCCTCCCTTCCTGGCACGCGATGGCAAAAAGGTTAGCCGTCACTGACCTATACCTTTTCAAAGAAACAGCTGTCCAGTCTCTTCTTAAAGGCCTCCAGTGATGGAGCACCCACAACGAATGAAAGCGACTGGTTAATTGTCCTCACCGTTCGGAAGTTTCTCCTTAATTCTAAGTTGCTTCTCTCCTTCATTAGTTTCCATCCATTGTTTCTTGTCCTGCCCTCAGGTGCTTTGAAGAACAGGATAAACCGTTTATTATTTCTTAGATTTGCATTTTGTTCCTCAAGGTAATGTTCATCTTTGATTTTTCTCCACAACCAATACAGGTAGCAATCCTCGATTTACGACAGTTCAAAGTTGCAACAGCACTAAAAAAAGCGACTTATGATGGTTTTTCATGCTTATGGCCATTGTGGCATCCCCCCCCCCATGGTCACATGATCAAAATTTGGACACTTGGCAACTGAGTCACATTTATAATGGTTGCAGTGTATATTTAGGAGGATTGTAATGTCCCGGGGGGGAGGCGGGTGTCATTGATCACTTTTTGCAACCTCAAAGGAGAAGTCAAGATTCACTTAACAACCTTGCTATTAATTTAACAACTGCAGTGATTCACTTAACAACTCTGGCAAGAAAAGTTGCAGAATGGGCCAAAATTTACTGAACAAACCACTTAGCAACAGAAATTTTGGGCTCAATTGTGGTTGTAAGTCGAGGACTACCTGTAAATGCAGATTTGCCAAAAACATCCTAAATTGTGGTTTTGCAACCGCAGGAAGATGAAAATGGCCATAAACCAGTGGTGGGTTGCTCCCGGTTCGCACCGGTTCACAAGAACCGGTAGTAAAAACTTGTAGTAGTTCGAAGAACCGGTAATAACATTGGCTGGCCACGCCCCCGAACTGGTCCCTGGCCCGGTCGCTGCTCGCTTACTCTGCCTACCTCATCAGAGGCTTTTTTTTTTTTTTACTTTTAAAAGCATTTTTTCTACAACCTCTTCGGCTGAAAAAATGCTTTTAAAAGAAAAAAGAGGTTGTAGGAAAAAAATGCCTTTAAAAGCCTCCAGCGATCCCAGTTGAGTTGCCTGATCGTCGGAGGCTTTTCAAAGCATTTTTTTCTGCAACCTCTTCAGGTTGTAGAAAAAACGCTTTTAAAAGTAAAAAAAAAAAAGTTGGCCACACCCACCCAGTCACATTACCCCCCCAAGCGACACCCACAAAATAAGCCACACCCACAGAACCAGTAGTAAAAAAATTTAGAACCCACTCCTGCCATAAACCCTGTTGCCAAAGCACCCAAAATGCAATTGCATGACCTCAGGGAGAGCAATTGATAAAACTGACTAAAAGTCGTATCCATTTTAAGCTCCTCCATTTTTGAAAATGGAAGGCAGTTGATAAAAATCCAGGCTGTAAGTACCTTTTTTTGGGGTCCTTCGTAACTTCAAATGGTTGCTAAGCAACTGGTCATAGACTGAAGCCTACCTGTATAATAGCAATAGTGATAGCACTTAGACTTATATACTTCTTCCCAGTGCTTTTACAGCCTTCTCTAAGCAGTTTACAGAGTCAACCTGTTGCCCCTAACCATCTGGGTCCTCATTTTATCCACCTCGGAAGGATGGACGGCTGAGTTAACCTTGAGCCTGGTGAGATTCGAAGTGGCAAATTGCAAGCAGCCGGCAGTCAGCAGAAATAGCCTGCAGTTCTGCATTCTAACCACTGCGCCACCCCGGCTAATAAAAGTAGTATTACCATGCGTAACTTTGATTTTCTAGTCTGGTCTACCTAGACCCCTGATCATTCTAACACTCGACAGCAGCTCTATAAAAAAATCAGATTAATGGCAACTCTTCCAGCTAATAGTTTTTTTTTATTAAAAGGGAGAAACTTTCATGAGCTTCATCTGATCCCTTCTCTTCCCACGCAAATTGCATTCTCTCACCCCGATTCACATTCTATATCAGTTCTATTTTATCTGATGATGTCCCTTTTCATAACATTTGCTAATCAGATAAGAGCTTCCCCATCCTTCCTGATATTTTCCACCAGAAAAGCCAGCTCTAACATGGACATTACATTAGAAGGAGATTCTCAACCTTTTTTTTTTTTCATGGCTCTGAGTTTTTAGATGGTGTGTTATGCTTGCTTTGATGGAGGAATTTAAAGAGTATGTTACTTGTGCAAAAGAAACTCCTGCTATTCAATCTTTCACACCCAATGATCCAATGAATTCAAAAGCAATGCAGCTGTCAAAACATTAAAATAAAAAAAGTGAAAGAATGGAAATTATATTCAAATCTGAAACTAGAGCTACTCATTATCCAATATCTTCAGATGTGACCAACAGAATTCAACCTTCCTTTGGCATTCATTAGAAGGAAACTGTTTAGGACGAGGTTCGGAAGCTGAGTCATTGCAACTGTTCTAGTCCAATGTATCTCAAGCTTGACAAATTGAAGATGCATAGACCTCAACTGCCAGAATTCCCACAAATGTCCACAGACTCCTGCTGCTTTAATCACAATGAGAAAAAATGGTATCCTTTCTAAGCTCCTCCATTTTTGAACATGAGTGCAGCATCACAGCACAAAATGATTGAGTCTTAAGTCATCTTGGTGTAAAACTCACCAAAGTGATCCATTTGGCCTCTCCGTGGAATCCCTGTATGGTTGTCAGTGTGTATATATGCGTGTATGTGTAGGGAATAGATAGATAGGATAGATCCGTGATGGCGAACCTATGGCACGGGTGCCACAGGTGGCACGCGGAGCCATATTGGTGGGCACGCGAGCTCAGCTCCAGCATGCATGCATGTGCCAGCCAGCTGATTTTCAGGCCTTCTGGGCCCACCAGAAGTCAGGAAACACGCTGTTTCTGGCCTCTGGAGGGGGTGGGGAAGGCCGTTTTTGCCCTCCCCAGGCTCCTATAAAGGCTCTGGAGCCTGGGGAGAGCAAAAAATGGGCCTACCGGGCCCACCATGCCATCGCGTGCCAAAAGCAGGGGGAGCACGGGGGGGGGGGGCAGGGCGCATAGAATTATGGATGTGGGCACACGTGCATGTGACCCCACCATGCTCCTCCCGTTTTTGGCACGCGATGGCAAAAAGGTTAGCCATCACTGGGATAGATAGATAAACAGGTAGTAGACAGACAGACAGAGGTAAAGATAGATGATGGATGGGTGGGTGGGTGGGTGGGTGGACAGACAGATGGACGGACAGATAGATAGGTAGATGGATGGATCGATGATAGATGGATGGATGGATGGATGATAGATGGATGGATGGATGATGGATGGATGGATGGATGGATGATGGATGGATGGATGGATGGATAGATAGATAGATAGATAGACAGACAGACAGACAGACAGACAGACAGACAGACAGACAGACGGGTGGGTGGGTGGGTGGACAGACAGATGGATAGGTAGATAGGTAGATGGATGGATAAATGGATAGATGGATAGACAGAGATAGGTAAAGATAGACAGAAGATAGACAAAAGATAGAGAGAGAGAGAGAGAGAAAGAGAGAGAGAGATGTAAAGATGGATGGATGGATGGGTGGGTGGGTGGATGGGTGGATGGATGGACAGACGGATGGATGGACAGACAGATAGATAGGTAGATGGATGGATGGGTGATAGATAGATAGATAGATAGATAGATAGATAGATAGATAGGTGGGTGGGTGGGTGGGTGGGTGGGTGAATGAACAGATGGATGGACGGACAGATGGATAGGTAAGTGGATGGATGGATAGGTAGGTGGACGGATGGATGGATGGATAGGTAGGTGGATGGATGGATGGATGGATGGATGGATGATAGAGGGTAAATGGATAGAGATAGATAGAGATAGGTAAAGATAGACAGAAGATAGATAGAAGATAGACAGATAGACAGATAAATAGAAGATAGAGATGTAGGTAGGTAGGTAGGTAGACAGACAGACAGAGACAGACTGGATTGGTTAGCTGGGGAATTCTGGGAGTCGAAGTCCATAGGTCTTAAAGTTGCCAAGTTTGAACACCTCTGCCCTATAGCATTCTGGACAAATAGTTGTCCAATCTCCTGGCAGGAGACCCTGTACCAGGTTAGACTCCCCTGGTATAGGATCTCCTGCTTGAGAAGGGGGTTGGACTAGAAGATTCCAAGATCCTCTTCCAACCTTGTTATTCTATGTTCTGTGTTCTAAAATTCTCGCCAAGAAAACTGCAGGGACTAGTCTCAACAATTGCCAGGAGGCAATACCGATTTGAAGGCATAAAGTAAAGCACAAAACACACTACTGTGCTAATATTGCAGCTAAACGTAATTCTCAAATGTGGAAAGTAGCACCCACTTTTGTTTTAATTTGATGGACAGCTGCTGAATTTTAAATCCTTCACAGCAAAGATATACTTATTTTCCAATCACACCACAGATTTGTTCCTGCCTTGATTATGGTAGTTTCTCAATCCGTAGATGACTGGAGAGATAAATGTAATATTGGTTCTTTTGCAACATCTGATCCAAGAACACCTCAATTAAAAATGTATTTAGGGACAGTCAAGGTGATACTTACATGCATTGCTTTATTAAACAATCCAGGTTTTATAAAAGAGATGAAAAAAGATTTTGAATTTTTTATAAACAGGCAATCCGTACTGCCTTAGTAAGACACTTTTAAGCTGTACATTCCCAGTCGTATTATTATTACAAATGTTTCATAAAAAAAGAAAAATTAAAAAATTAAATTCAAACACCCAAGGAACTTTGGGGTACATATACACACACGACAGCCTACAGCAAAATTACACGAAGCTTTTTTTTTTTTTCCTTCCGTCTGCTTCATTGGAACTTAATTCCCTTTATACATTTGCTGTGGAGTAAACAGAATTGCATAAAGCAAAGATATTGGGAATGGAGGGGGTGGGGAGGGAGAAGGCTGGTTCTGGCTTCGAGATTGAAACAGCAATAACAAAAGAAGTGTAATTCACAGTAGTTCCATTCCAGGCTAACAAACAAAAATAATAAACACGCAGATAATGGGTGCTTCAGAAAAAACCCACACACACTTTATGCACTTATGAAAGTCTACATGGGTTATTTTGTGCAGAAAATGTGCTGAAGGCCTGTTCGGAACGGAACTGCAAACACAAATCCACAGATAACGTGAACCCTTTAATTGTGGGTAAGAGAATCTAATATTATTTCCAGCATTAATGATGCTCAGAGTTGAGTTATATTTGTTTAGCTGTCTTCCTTCCTTCCTTCCTTCCTTCCTTCCTTCCTTCCTTCCTTCCTTCCTTCCTTCTTCCTTCTTTCCTTCCTTCCTTCCTTCCTTCCTTCCCTTTCTTTCTTACCAATTAGTTTTATAAATAACTCAAGGCAGTAAATATACCTAATATTCTTCCCTCCTCCTATCTTCCCCGCAGCAACAACCCTCTGAATTGGGCTGGGCTGAGAGAGAGAGAGGGAGAGGGAGAGGGGGGAGGGGGAGGGAGAGACAAAGACAAGGCAGAGAGACTGGCCCAAAGTCACCCAGATAGCTTTCATGCCCAAGATGGAACTAGAACTCTCTATCTCCTGGTGATTGGCCCAAAGTCATCCAGAGGGCTATCATGGCTAAGGCAGGACTAGAACTCCCCATCTCCTGGTGACTGGTGCAAAGTCACCAGCTAGCTTTCATGCTTAAAATGGGACTAGAACTCAGTCTCCTGGTTTCTAGCCTGGAACCTTAACCACTAGACCAAAGTGGCGCTCTCAGTTACAACAGTACTGAGAAAAGTGACTCACAACTAGTCCAATTATTTACAACCTTTGCAGAGTGCCCATAGTTTCGAGGTCAAAATTCAGGTGACAGGCAACTGGCATTTATTTATGATGGTTGCAGCATCCCGACTGTCAGCCCTGGAGGCCATCTTTTCTTTTGGATCTTCAGGGCTGCCGAACTTAGTGCTGTGGGAAAATGGGAGGGGGGTTGTATGGAGTAGGTAGTTATTGAGCCATTACAACATTCTTTTTTCTGAGAGTCAAGGACGTTCAGCCTGCACCTGGAGTGGTGTCACTGGGAGGCATCTCCAGTTGGGACAGTGGATTGATTGGATCATGTGATGGACATGTGGTTGCAGGGGGAGTGTTGTGGTCCGCCGGCAGCTTGCGGAGCTGGCAGCAGAGTCGGACAGTGGGGAGGAACATGGGCCAGTCCTGGAGTCTGGGGAAGGCTCAGATGAGGGCTTTGCGTCGAAGGCAGAGAGGGCGCCAGGGCCATTTGGGAGTTATGTGCTGCCTCCGGAGCCTCCAAAGTCGGACATAAGTGAGGCAGAGGAACAGGGGGAGCCTATTCCCAGTGTGTGCCTGCGCAGAGCTGCCAGAAGGCAAGAACAATTAAGACAAAAAGGATGACTCAGGAGTAGGGCTTGGAGATGATTGGCCCCTCCCATAAGACATAAAGGAAGAACAAAGGCACATGAGCTTTTGCAGGAAGCAACTTTGTTTGTTCTGGTCGGTTTAAATTCCGAAGCACCGTTTTGACTCTGTGTTCCATGTGGCCTTGCAAAGCTAATTGCCAATTAGGTCTTTGGCAGTGTGTCAAGGGATATAAAGGTGGGTGCTTATCAGCCTTATCCCAAAGGACTGTGGCAGACTTCTGTCGGACTCTTTACAAACTATTTGTGACTCATTACGGGCTGTGAATGAACAGAATTCACAGTCGTTGAAATAAAAAGAGGGTTTTTGGGACTAATCGTGTGCATTTTACTGTCCCAGGAAGCCTAGATCAGAACAGGAAGGGACTTCTTTTGGGGGGGAAACCCCGGGAGCTTTCAGATTCAGATTTTCCCAGATGTGCCAATATGACCTCTCTAATAAAATGGATCCTTGAGGAACTGATCGCCTCGGAGCCTTACTTGGTTGGGTGTGTTACTTGAAACCCTGACATTGGGGTCATGTGATCACCTTTTTGCGACCTTCAAGCAAAGTCAATGGAGGAAGCCAGAATTGCTTAACAAGATTCATTTAACAATCACAATGATTCATTTAACAACTGTGGCAAAAAAAGAAAAACTCACAAGTGCTTCACTTAACAACCTGCTTGCTTAGCAACAATTCCTGGTTCCAATTGTGAACTACTTGTAATGGTTCTGCTCTATTAAAGTTGTAGTAGTAGTAGTAGTAGTAGTAGTAGTAGTTATTTTTGATCATTGCACAGTCAGCCAGATATCTGCCTATCGATTCCTTTCCAAGGACCTGGGATAGGCAAATCTGGATGTTTGACGGTATTACAGATATCGTCACAGGATGGAAGCTGTTCCAAGCAAAACTGCCTTCTGCAATTGACTGGTGGCGAATTTGTTGTTATTGTTGTTTGTTGTTGTTGTTATAAACTTTTATTCATTAAACATGAAACTCAGTCAACTGAACATTTAAAAATGTATCACAAATATTATTGACTGGCACTGATGGTTGATATAGGTTGCTGCCAGCGTCCTGGGTATCGACCAAGTACCTTCTTAAAATGTATGATGTTTCAAGTAGCACGTTTTTTTTTTGCAGCTCCGCTGGTGTTATTACAGGAAGCTGCAATTTCTTGATGTATCTTATAAAATTCTTGGATGTGGTACCAAGTTCCCCGATGACAATGGATATCAGTGTTACATGTTTCATCCATAATCGCGTAGTTTCGATGGCCAGGTCGCGATATTTCGTGATTTTTTTTTCCAGTTCTTTTTCTTCGACTCTGGCATCTCCTGGTACAGCGATATCAATTACTACTACTACTACTACTACTACTACTACTACTACTACTACTACTATTATTATGATGATTATTATTATACTTCAACTTTGTAAAGCCAAGTCAAAGATGACCAAGGAAGGCATTTATTTAGGTTTTGAAATATCACTCCTCCACAGACAACATCTGCACATCCTGCTCAATCTATACCTTTTATCTCTTCTGGAAATAACAGTTATTATTAAATCCATGAGAACAAGAAGAGTACTGCTCAATGGCTATTGATTGGCTGGTATAAGATCAGTAGGGATGTATTCGCTCCTGGAGTGTCAGGCGTTATATCGATGCTCTTTTGAATCACGTTTTTCCGATTTCGTTTAACGAGTTTATAGAACTGCTTTGGAAGATAAGCAAACATTTTCCAACAAAGAAAACAACAACAAGAGAAAAAAAACCTCTCCAAAGCAAATAAGCAGAACATTTGATGTGTTAATGACAAACGTTTGATAGCAACATTGGCACATAAACCAACGGGCGATTTACCTTCAATTTTTGATTCTGTGAGATTTAATTTTATAAAAGAGCAACAGATATTCAACGATTAGATGAGCTTTTAGATATACATTCAGAAAAAGTGAAATTATCAGAGGAGGCATCATTTAGTATAGAGATGCCCTTTGACATTCTGCAGTTTAAATTTCTGGACTATGTTTTAGCCAAATACGGATATCCTTCTCTCTCTTTTTTTTTTAAGTGATGTGCCATTCTAATTCTTCTGCCAGGATTTTTTCAAATGCAGTTATTGGAAAGGCCTAGTGGAACTTGTAAAGAGGCTCTTCTATTTAATATGATATCAGAATTATTGGGCTGTCTTATCAAGCAATTAACCTGGGCATCAAAGCAGAGGGAGATGAAAATAAATTGTTACATGCTGACGGTATATTACATCTGATTGATAATTATGAATATCCTGCATCAAAATGTAATAATGTAGCTTGGTAAACCATTAGGCTACTCCATTTAATTAAGTCTTCTATGTGTAAAAACCTATCATTTAATAGATCGTTCATGGAATGTGATAGTATGGAGCAAGGCTCTCCAACCTTGGCAACTTTAAGACTTGTGGACTTCAACTCCCACTAACTCCCAGCAAAGCTGGCTGAGAGCTTTGCTTTTCTGGGAGTTGGAGTCCACAAGTCTTAAAAGTTGCCAAGGTTGCAGACCAGGGGTGCAATTGAAAAATTTAACAACCGGTTCACTGCCTGGTTGCTGGGTAGGCATGGCCTCCTGTACCACCGGTTCCAGAGGCTTTCCTTGAGCCTCCAGGAGGGCAAAAATGGCCTCCTCTGGGCTCCAGAGGCTGGAAACGGGGTCATTTCCAGACTTCCAGTAGGCCTGTTCTTCACCCTCCCAGATCCTCCACGCGGTCCCTGCACTTACCTCGCATCAAAAACGGGCTATGTGGAGACTCCGGGGAGGGGAGGGGTGGGTGGTGTCAGCATTGTAACTACTGGTTCGGGGAACCAGATTAAAATCAACATCCAGTTTGCCCAAGCCCATGCGAAGGCTGGATCCCAGCCCTGTTGGAAACCTCAGGTATGGAGAATGATCTTAGAATACAGGATGGAGCAGCTGAGTAGACATGCTGGCTGAGGAATTCTGGGAGTTGAAGTCTACAAGTCTTAATATTACGAAGTTTGGAGAACCCTGATCTTACGCAAAGCGTTCTTCCCATTCCATAAGAAGATCTAGAGAGGGCCTACTTAAGATCCCATGCTCTCAAGAGATGGAGATAGAGGCAGACCTTTTTAGTGGTGGCCCCAAAGTTTGTAAAACCCACCCACTGCCTACTAAGGTGTTCCTGGTGTTCCTTACATTCCAGAAAGAAATGAAGACTATTCTCTTATCGTTAGGTTTTTAAAATTGAAATCCGCTAATGGCTGTTGTGGGTTGCTTTACAGTAGCCTTTTATACTGTGGTTGGTTGGGCTACTTTTCATCAGAAGTTGAGCCGTGTTATTTAGGGATTCCAGCCTGATATTATTTTACATTGGAAATTGTAGGCAGCCAAGGAGATAACCTTGGAGAAACTGTTTGGAAATGGTTAAAAGAAGAAGAAGATGAGCAGAAAGAGAAAAGTATTAGGAAGAGTCTTCGCCGAGACTCCCTAGGTCCGTGATGGCGAACCTATGGCATGTGTGCCAGAGGTGGCACGTAGAGCCCTCTCTGTGGGCACATGCACCATTGCCAGCTGTTTTCTGGTTTCTGGCACACACATGCACGTGGCCAGCTGGTCTTCACAAGCGCCCGAAAACAGCCTGAAAACAGCCTGAAAAACGGTAAAAAACCAGGCTGTTTTGGGGTCAGTTTTTGGGCCAGTTTTTAGACCGTTTTCAGGCCATTTTTTGGGTCAATTTCTGGCTGTTTTTGGACTGGTTTTTGAGCCAAAAACAGCCTGAAAATGGCCCGAAAAACCGGCCTCTAAACGAGCCAAAAAACAGCCTGAAAATGGCCAAAAAAATGGCCAGCTGATCTTAAGGTTTCCGGTGCTCCGGCACGCACACATGCGCACACATGCGTACACATGCATGTGTGTTCCAGTTTGGGCACTTGGTGCCGAAAAGGTTCGCCATCACTGCCTAAGGTGGAGTGTAAAAGGGAGGAGGAAGAAATGTAATTAAACTTGCATATTTCTGTTCTTGTAGCCTACTCAATAAAGTACAGTTAGAGTCATGTTGTACAGTCTGTTTCATGTTATGGACAACTTTGAAAGGCTGACACAAACTGCTTTAAGTCGCTCAAGTGGGCATTATAAATCTGTAACTAGATATACATATTAGTGTGAATTTAAATTATTTTCAGAAAGATTACGGTGATTCCCCTGGATTTGCAATCTTGGATTGATGACATGTATTCACTCTCTGTTTATTAATTGGTTCCATGCTGGTGTAATTAATCCTTGTCATCAAGATTTACTCCAAGGAAGTTCTTCGTGTCACTGAAGATCCTGGAAAACTGCAGTTCTGCATTTTCTGATGAACTTCCACAGATAGAAAGAAACAGGATAGAAAAACTACACCTGTTTTCCAGAAGATGAATAAAATCTGGTCCTTGTCCTTTATATCAAGGATCTCCAACCTTAGCAACTTTAAGCCTGGTGGACTTCAACTCCCAGAATTCCCCAGCTAGCTGGCTGGGGAATTCTGGGAGTTGAAGTCCACTAGGCTTAAAGTTGCCAAAGTTGGAGATCCCTGATCTATATCACTGAAACCCCACTCCCACCCCGATGCCAAACAAACAAGAGGATGCCCTCAAATCAATGATGAAATCCAAATCTTTTTACTACCGGTTCTGTGGGCATGGCTTGGTGGGCGTGGTGTGATTTAGTGGGAAGGATATTGCAAAATCTCCATTCCTACCCCACTCCAGGGGAAGGATATTGTAAGGTTCTTCACTCCCCATATCGCCATCCATCATGGAGGAGAGGCATTTGAAGGCTTCTTCCAATTGCCTCGAATGCAGGAGCATGAAAACCTAGAAATGGGGCCAAAACCTACCCAAGTAATTTCCAGAATCACCAAAACAGAAGTCTTTGCAAAGAGCCCAGTTTGGAAGAAGTGGAACCGTACGGCGGTTCCGGAAGAATTGCCTACAGTTACGGGAAGCCAAGGGAAGCCATCGTGGAAAACATGAATCACAGGTTGTCATGTTGCAAAGCAAGCTCCATCTCTTGGATATGACACTGCATGCAAGTATAAGTACCGTGTTTCCCCAAAAATAAGACCGGGTCTTATATTCATTTTTGCCCCAAAGGACGCATTAGGATTTATTTTCTGGTTAGGTCTTATTTTCAGGGAAATGCGGTATTTAAATGCGTCTGTCCAGGTGACGATCTTAACTGGGGCTTATTTTTGGGATAGAGCTTACATTACAAGCACCCTGAAAAATCATGCTAGGTCTTATTTTCAAGGAAACACGGTAGTCCTCAACTTACCACCACAATGGAGCCCAAAATTTATGTTGCTAAGTGAGGCAGATGTTAAAGGGCTAACATCTTGAAAAAAAGGGGCTAACAATCGGTTGTTAGCTCCTTTTTACCAACCCCATTGCAACTTCAATCAGTTGCTAAACAAAATGGCGGTATATAAAGGGCCCAGTTTGTGTCAAAACATTATGACACAATGTTTCATCATTTTGTCGAAACTGCAGGTAACCCTGCTGACAAGCAAGTCTCTTTTGGGTCTGGGGGCTTGCTCTTCATTACACGCACACAGAAGTTCAGGTTTTAGAGCACAGATTCCATTAACAGCCGCGTGTGGAAACTGCCAATCAATGCTTTAAATAATTACAACTTGAAGGTTGCATTTTGTACAAGAAACAAATCCCCAAAGAAACTAAATACTGTACATTATCTACACAGAGGTAATCCATAACTAATGAGGCATTCCAGATAAAGCATCCAAATACTGCTATTTAAACTGAGGAATTAGGGGGATGCTTGAAAACTGTGTAAGTAAACATAAAAATAAGTCAATATGAATAAAGGCGAATATACGTGTTCCAGGATAATGTTGCAGGAGCCAATCTGGGCCCAGAGGTTTAGCCTTCTGAGCTTTCGGACTCATACTGGAGCCCATCCTCTAGCAGAGTGCATGCTGTTCTGTGTATGCTATTTATACATTCAATTTTGCAGCTGCTAAGATTGTTGGTCGAGCAGGTACAAAAACAGCCAGGGAAGTGACTGAAGCCTGGGAAATGGACCACTGGTGGGATTCTACCAGTTCGGACCAGTTCGGGAAAACTGTTAGCTCTGACTTTCAAACATGAGCGAACTGGTTCACTCCTTTTTTGAAGTGGGCTTCCCCCCTCCCACTCCTCCCCTGCGTTATACTCACCTATATTTCTGTTTCCAAAGCTCAGCAGATTGGCGCAGCTATTTTCCTTGCCGGCAGCAATGCAGAAAGTGAGTTTTCTCCAAACTGTGCACGCACTCACGAACTGGTTGTTAAACCAGTAGGATCTCACCTCTGAAATGGACCCCAGTCAACAGGAGTGTTGATTTACCACCAGCTTATCAAATACTTAGAAGGTGAAGGCTGGGCAATAACACACATAGAACAGTACACACACTGCTAGACAGAAGTTCCTTGAAAATGGGCTCCAGCACGAGTCCAAAAGCTCAAAAGACAAAACCTCTGGTCCCAGGAATAGACCCAGATTGGATCCTGCAACAAGTCAATATTCTTAATTGTCAAATAACCAACAGTACAAAATTCTCCTGGGCAAGCACGTTGGTACCCAAAGCAATGCCTCAAATGGAAACCCTACTATTTGACATTATACACCCTGACTCAGGATGTTTCACATCACCTATTGATGGTGTGAACAGCCGAGTGTGAAGAAGATCTCTCCTATCATTTCACAGATGTGGAGAATGAAAAAAGGTGGGCGGGACTTGGTGCATACACTCTCGGTGTACATAAAAGAAAAGATACGTTCATCAAGAATCATAAGGTACAGCACTTAATGATAGTCATAGGGAAACAGTCAATATAAATCATACAGATACCAGCAGCAAGGTTACAGTCATTCAGTCATAAGTGGGAGGAGATGGGTGATAGGAACGATGAAAAGATTTTAAGAAGAGTTTGGACAACCATTTGTCTGAAATGGATATAGGGCAGTGATGGCGAACCTTTTCTGGACCGAGTGCCCAAAGTGTAAGCAAGCTCACGCCCAAACCCCCAAAATGCAATGTTCACGCAGCCCCCGCTCATCCGCCCCGCTCCCCACGCATGTGCATGCAACCTCACACATACGTGCATGTCCCGCATGAGCCCCGCACCCACGAAAGTCCCCACTGCAAGTGCCCAGCCCCCCACGCGTGTGTAGCAAAGACCCAAAGACCAGTTGACCAGTGGGAGGCGCGCACGCATGCGCAGCAGAGCTGAACTGGGGTGACGGCTTGCTTGCCATCAGAGAAGGCGCTGCGTGCCACCTATGGTTATAGGGTCTCCTGCTTGAGCAGGGGGTTGGACTAGAAGACCTCCAAGGTCACTTCCAACTCTGTTATTCTGTTATAAAAATCGCAAGAATATTTCTGATGCTTAAGATTTCTCTAGTTCAGCGATGGCTAACCTTTTTCTCTTCGTGTGCCGAAAGCACGCATGTGCATGTGAGACAGCACGCATGCGTGCTAGCACCCGTAATGCAATGTGCACCCCACGCATGAGCGCACGCCCCCCAGTGCATGCACATGTGACCCCTGCGCTCCCCCCCCCAGTTTGGGCCTAGTAGGGCAATCTGCAATCTCCTTGGCCCAAAAATGGGCTGTGGGGGGACGCACCATGCCACCCGTGCTCCCGCGCCCCCTGCACATGCGCATGTGACCCCCGCACTGCGCATGCATGCACAAACCCCTGCACATGCACACGCGTCTCCCGCATGCACAGTGGAACTGAGCTCGGTGACGGCTCTGTGTGCCTGCAGAGAGGGCTCTGTGTGCCAGCGTGGCATAGGTTCGCCATCGTGGCTCTAGTTAGTCCCTCTGAGCTTCCAGAAAGACGGAGTGCAGTGTTTCAAAATTAAAACAGAGTTCTTTAAACCTTCTGCATTCTTTCCTCTACTGATGCCCTCCAGCTAGGATGGGATGGCAAATCCAAACATTTTCTAACTCTGCAGAAATCGTGCCACTCTGTGGTACCAGGACCCTGCTATTTCTTTGGTGTCCACCTGCCTACCCACGCCCGCTAAGCTGGTGGAGCAGAAGAAGGCGGCAGAAGACACCTAGAACTTCACCAGAATGCCCCTATTTGGCTCCACGGCTTGGAAGGTAACATCGCTATCTCTCGTCCACCTGTCACTTTTTCCCCAGGGAAGCCAATCACCTTGCCACTGTACAACAACATGTTCAGACTTGTATCTGTCAGTTGCACCAGTGAAGAGAACAGCCAGCAGGAGAATTTGGAGAAACTGTTAAGCTGATGCCAAATGCAAAGAGTCAAGAGTTCACACTTTTCCCCCTGGCTGTGCAAATA
>WNWU01000044.1:8164080-8181785 GCA_012654045.1 Ptyas mucosa
TTTTCTCTCTTTCGTAGGCTTCATATGCTTTTCTATCTAGCCAGGTTTCTACCTACGTAAACTATGATGTTCTGCCGCCCTGGTTCTGTGAATGAGATTTCACATATATACATATATATATGTAACACCTTGTTACATGTTGTTACATGTTGTTATATGGAGCACCTTGGGGGTTACATATATATATATGTAACCCCCAAGGTGTTCCATCAACAACACTGCTTGCACAGGTACGGTCAGGAGGGGAAGGGGCTTCTGTAAACATACTCTTAATCAGCATTTAGATTATATGAAAAGGGGGCCTAGGTATGAAAAATGCCCTTACATTTATTAAAGAGATTATGATTAACATTGAGGGAGTTCTCTGTATTCTGTTGTCTGCTCAGGGGAGCAGCGGCTAAATCTTAACTCCGCTGGAAATACCAAATGAAGCTAATTAACAGCTCACCCTCACTGATTGCAAAACTGGAATGGATTTACATCAAACTTTTTATTATTATGATTGGCATACTAGGGGTGTGGTGTGGAATATAGTCTGGAGTCCCAAGCGGGAGGGGCTGCTTTCTAGGGGGCAAAGAATATTAGGTAGGCAGGAAAAAAGGCAAAGGCAAACCCTCCCTAGCAATTCATAATATATATCCAGAGGTGGGTTTCAGCAGGTTCTGACCAGTTCTGGAGAACCGGTAGCGGAAATTTTGAGTAGTTCGGAGAACCGGTAACGGAAATTTGGAGTAGTTCAGAGAAGCGGTAGCGGAAATTTTGAGTAGTTCGGAGAACCAGTAGTGGAAATTTTGAGTAGTTTGGAGAACTGTTAGTGGAAATTTTTAGTAGTTCGGAGAACCGGTAGTGGAAATTTTGAGTAATTTGGAGAACCTGTAAATACCACCTCTGACTGGCCCCGCCCCCATCTATACTCTGCCTCCCGAGTCCCAGCTGATTGGGAGGAAATGGGGATTTTGCAGTATCCTTCCCTTGCCACGCCCACCAAGTCATGCCATGCCCACCAAGTCATGCCACGCCCACCAAGCCATGCTCACAGAACCGTTAATAAAAATAATTGAATCCCGCCACTGAACCAGACCATTCGAACGACCAACCAACAAGAGAACCAATCAGCTGCTCAGGATTTAAATATAGCTCCAGACCAACAACCAATCAAACAACCAACTGACCATACTGGCAGATGAGACATTTATAAGCTAAAGAGGAATAGGACAAGAAAACCCTGCTGATGATGTTACCTGGTCTGGTAACAAAACGTTTCAAAAACTAAACTGAAACGCTTGGAGAGCAAACCGCTGCCCCCCATCCCCCACCCCACCCCCCAAAAAAAGGTTTTAATTCCTCTGCAGATTTTTTTTCTTGCAGAGTTACACATCAGCTTTTGCAACCTTTGGTAAACTGGACTCAGGTTCTCTGATACGGAGAGAAAAGCAAAGCAGATCTTGCCTATCAGATCTTGCCTGAGTGAGGTCTTTGTGCCTCAACTTCCATGCTCTGGGCCCTGGTCTGTCAAGCAACATGAAAACAAATATATGCATAAAATCGATCAGTTGCAATAAACTGATTAGCTGCAAACTGTTACCTAAAGGAGTTTCCGGCGCCCACATTTTTGGGATGCTCCAGCTTCCGTCAGCCATCCAATCAAAGGTAATAAATGCATTTATTATTCAGCAAAATGAACAAAGATGTTCGTTTACGGAGTTTTCTTGGGCACCTCGAGATACACAGCTCCTGGCAGTTTCTAATCAACTCCCAGCTGAGCAGAAGACATTAAGGGCAAGGAAGCTGCTGACCTATTCCTGGGTTCTTCTTCTGAGCCAAGGAAGATCTGAGGTTCCCATTTCCCCTGTCCCAATTTCAAGGCAGGCCGGGCTCATCCAAAGAATCCCCGAGGTTTTGTGAAGATGGCTTTGTGCAAGGCCTTTTGAGGATGACAGGAACTTTTGGAGCAGCCCATCAGAATGTGCCTTCTCCACACATCTGGCAGCAGCAGAAGCTGGGATTAAGAAATTCAGGCCTACAGCGATCGGAGCTCTTATGTTTCAACATGTAACACCATCACACCACAACACCTTCCTATCCCAGGTGCTTGGGGGGGGGGGAACCTAATAGATGTAAATAAATGCCAAATCCAAGTCTAAACATCTGGATGACCATGTGATGAACCCACTGGTGAAATCCAAATTTTTTTATTACTGGTTCTGTGGGCACGGCTTGGTGGGTGTGGCAGGGGAAGGATACTGCAAAATCTCCATTCCCTCCCCACTCCTCGGGGAAGGATATTGCCAAATCTCCCTTCCCACCCCACTCTGAGGCCAGCCAGAGTGATATTTGCCGGTTCTCTGAACTGCTCAAAATTTCTGCTAACGTTCTCCAGAACCTGCTGGATTTCACCCCTGGATGAACCATAATAATACAGTGATACCAATAGCAATAGTGCCATCTCCAAACATCTGAAGCACCCCTTGAAAACCATCGACATTGAAAAAACCTACCCATTGGTCAATTGCAACAGGTGGCTTTATTTAAAACAACTTACATCCTGTGATGATATCTTTAACTTGGGCAGGGGGTTGGACTGGAAGGCCTCCATGGTTCCTTCCAGCCCTAAAATGCTATGAACACCATCACACAACATCAGCCTAACCCAAGTCCTAAGGAAGGACTCGATAGGCGGACAAAAACGCCAAATTCATTTTGAACATCTGGCTGACTGAACATCTGGCTGACAAACCATATTAATTTATTAAACTTGTAGACCACAGTTATTGTTTGATGGTATTAAAGGTATCATTGTGGGACGTACCATAAGTTGTTCCACCTACAGCTTCCTTTTGCAATTGACTGATTAACAAAAGGCAGCTTTACTTGGAATAGCTTACATCCTGCAGGAATAACTTTAACACCATCTGCCTATCCGAGGCCCTTGGGAAGGACTCAATAATGGATAAAAATGCCAAATCCAGTCGAAACATCTGGCTGACTGTGTGACTAACCATAAGAAAGATAAAAAAGGTCTGAGGAGCAGATGTGGTAGTACATGACATCAGCAGAAGGGAAAAGAAAGAACTGGGAGGGTGGGATCACAAAATATAAAGACCTGGAAGTAAAACAATTGTGGCAAAAGAAAGCAAAGGTAGTACCAATAATAATAGGTGCCTTGGGTGCCTGGAGCATCACTTGAGCACGATCAATGCTGACAAAATGCCATCAGTCAATTACAAAAGGAAGCTTGACTTAAAAGAGCTTAACCTGTTGGAAGAAGTATCCAGGTCCAGTTCCAAGCTGGGAATAAAATGGAGGCTGATTGGAAAGAATGATTCTGTTTATTGGTGAATAGAGCCAACACACACACACAGTGTGCAGTTCTGGGACAGCTGACAAAATGGAGTTGAGAGTGGGTGGGGTTTTTTATACCTTCTTGGTTCCTTTGGGGTCATGTCTGGCTCTATAGGCAAAAGGGGAAATGCAAATCCTAGGTGTTTGTCTGAGCTAATTTTGTCTTGCCTGATTGCTTATCCGGAGTTTCTGTCTGACCCAGTCTTTCTGAATGGATCACCAAAACTGCATTTCTAAAAGGTGGCATCCTCAGTTTCTGCTTGGGGCAGGGAGAATGGGGCTGGTTTCTGCCTCCCTTAAGACCCCCCCCCCCATTTCTCCTTTAGAGGAAATATTCTATCCTGTATTTTTAATATTCCCCCAAATATTTCATTCTCTAGGAAGGTGAGTGGGTGCTGACTTTCTACACGCCCTGGGATGATATCTTTAACACCATCAAATAACAATATCTGCCTATCTGAGGTTCTTGGGAAGGACTTGATAGCTCGATAAAAATGCCAAATCGTGTCTAAACATCTGATCGACTTTGCAACTAACTATAATTCCTCAAACGCAGGGATGAAATTCAGAAGGTTCTGACAAGTTCTGGAGAACAGGTTGCAGAAATTTTGAGTAGTTTGGAGAACCGGCAAATACCACCTCTGGCTGTCCCCAGAGTGGGGTGGAAATGGAGATTTTGCAATATTCTTCCCCCAGGAATGGGGAGGGAATGGGGATTTTGCAGTATCCTTCCCCTGCCATGCCCACCAAGCCACGCCCACAGATCCGGTAGTAAAAAATTTGAATTCCACTACTGCTCAAAGTTTGTTCCACCAGAGGCAATACCCTCCTAAGAAGTAAGTGTAATCAAGACTTGAATTCTTTGAGTAAATGGAGCACTATATGTATCTTTCCAATGTTGCAATATCACATTCTTAGTTGTAGTAAGGACGGAAACTCCATTTACGTTGTCCAGTTGTTGAATTTCATGTACAAGGTATGTAATTCAAGAGAAGATTTTAATTTTTGACGCTCAATCACATTTATATGGATAAATATAATGAAACATGGGGCTTATTTATGCAAAATGCTGGTTAAAAAGAGCATGATAGTGATTCAAGTATATATATATACTTATATATATGTGTGTATGTGTGTGCATAATTATATATACTGTAGAATTGTAGCTGTTTATTGTAACTATACAGTCTTTTCTGTTATAACTTTTTCACTTATTTTGTTATTTTGTTATGAATTTTTTTAATGATATATTTTTGTGGCGGTTTCCCCCCTTTTCTTTGTTTCTTTTTCTGTTATCATTTTAAAAGCAATGAAGATTATTTTAAAAAAGCTTATATGACCACTAACTGCCACTAACTCTCATTTTCTAGTTAGTAGAAAAAGGTGGATTCTATGTATAATCTCCATCCACTAAGCTGTTTTCTTTGTGATATGGAAGAGACTAAAGATCAGTTCAAATCCTCCTTCCCATCTCTGCTTGGTTTGCCATGATCCACACAAAACAATTAACCCTGCAATAACCACAGGCCCTGCCTTTGGGACCATCAAATGCTAATTTTCCCCAATACCGTTTCTAGTGCCTCTGGAAAGTTCAGTATGTCAGAGTTCCAGAAATAACCCCTCTCCAGTTAAAATTCTGGAGCAAGTATTTCTCAAAGTTCTTTTTAATAGAGTAGGTATACTGGCACATCTGAGAAAACCCAAATCTGAGAGTTCCAGGTTTTCCCTCAGTAAATCAAAACCCCCAAAACCATCCCCTCACTCCTCAGTCGATCACATGCTCCAATCAGTATTCGTCCCATCTCGAGACATCACTCCAACCACTCCTTCTCCAGATGCAGGATTGTCCTGACCGTGACCAAAAGGAAGAATGCTATTTTGTCTAAAGCCAATCCCTCTACGAAAATCCCCCTTTCCACACAGGAGAAGGTGGCAGCGTGGAAGCTTCCGGCCTAATATGGCTTCCAAAGCTGACACAGTATGTATGTGTGTGTGTGTGTGTGTGTATATATATATATATATATATAACAGAATAGATACAGATAATGTACAGTACATTTTTGCCTATTTGTATTTTCTGTTCTTACTAGTTAACGCTTTTTACGTTCAATAAATAGACTAGCAGAACAGAATAATAGAATAACAGAATAAGAGAGTTGGAAGGGACCTTGGAGATCTTCTAGTCCAACCCCTCACTCAGGCATGAAACCCTATATTATTTCATACAAAGGATTGTCCAACCTATTCTTAAAAACATCCAGTGCTGAAGTTTTTAATACATTAACAAGCTATGTTTGCTAACTGAACTGGATGATGTTGTTGTAGGAGAAAAAGAGGCAGAGCCTGGGCGGAGTTAAGAGAGGAATGTGCCTGGAATCCTTACATTGCCATAAGCAATCCAAGTCCAACCCCTCTTGAATTCTCTTAATTCTAATCTAACACCAATTTAGTATGGACCATTAGTTGACTAGATTCTTGTGTATCAAGTTGAATAGCAGTGGGTTGGCCCCGGTTCAGACCGGTTCTATAGAACCAGTAGTAAAACCGGTGGGAGGCTCCACCCACTGACCCCAACATCATCAGAATGATTCTGTGCGAGCAAAGCAAGCATGCACAGGGGGCCCATTGCGAACCGGTAGTAAAGGTAAGTAAAACCCACCCCTGGGCCCACCCCCGGCAACCCACCTGCCTCGGCATAATGCCGTCTTATTTAGCCATGTTTTTGAAGCCAGGTGCATGCATGGAAGGCTGGGCACAGGCGTGGAAAACCGGGTGCATGCAGCGAACGGGTGGTAAGCAGTGGTGAAATCTAAAATTTGTTACTACCTGTTCTGTGGGCGTGGCTTGGGGGGGTAATGTGACCGGGTGGGCGTGGCCAATTTTGTTTTTTGTTTTTACTTTTAAAACCATTTTTTCTACAACCTCTTCGGTGAAGAGGTTGCTAAAAAAATGCTTTCAAAAGGCTCTGACGATCCCAGCTGAATTGCCTGATCGGCAGAGACTTTTTTTCTTTTAAATGCCTCTGCCGATCAAGCAACTCAGCTGGGATCGTCAGAGGCATTTAAAAGAAGAAGACCCTTTTTTTCTTTTAAATGCTTCTGATGATCCAAGCTAAGTTGCCCGATCGTCAGAGGCATTTAAAAGAAAAAAAGTCTCTGCCGATCAGGCAACTCAGTTTGGATTGTCAGAGGCATTTAAAAGAAAAAGAGGGTTTTTTTCTTTTAAAAGCCTCTGATGATCCCAGCTGAGTCATGCGATCATCAGAGGCTTTTTCTTTTACTTTTAAAAGATTTTTTGGCCAAAGAGGTTGTAGAAAAAATGCTTTTAAAAGTAAAAAAAAAGCCTCTGATGATTGTGCGGCTCAGCTGGGCATGGGGGGTGGGGGGTGGGACAGGAATATTTGCTACTTGTTCTCCGAACCACCCGCCTCCATCGCTAACGGATCGGGCGATCTGGTCTGAACCGGGAGCATTTCACTCCTGGTGATAAGAATATGTGAAACCCACTGCTGAACTTGAGCCATACATCTTCTGAACTGAAACTTGTGATCCTGATTCTTTGCAGCTGACAGTTAAACAAGCTTGCTCTCCTCTAGATATAGAGATTGACTGGAGGTTTGCCGAATGCAAACTAAAAAAAAACCCAATATTTTTCCAACAGAAACTAGGTTAGTCCTTGGAAACATTGTGTGCACGTCTTAAGATCAACTCATTTTCTTTCACTGTGTCCTAATGGATCTCAAGATAATTTATGAGACATACAGAACCGGAGTCCCACAACAGCAGTGTTACATTAATGATGTTGGATATATTTGGCTGGAGTGGGGGTGAGGGAGGAAAGAAAAGAGAAGAGAGAATGTGAAAAGTAAAGTGAGAAACAGAAGTAACACATTTTCTCATGGATTCAATGAAGCTCAGGGCCTCTCATCAAACTGTGGTTAATTGACTATTGAATGCAAGCATCGCTATTTCACACTCCATATAGTGGGTAAAAGTTGGCTACATTCCACATTTTGATACAGACGGTCCTCGATTTACGGCCACAATTGGGACCAGAATTTCCACTGCTAAGCAAGGTGGTTGTTAAGCGAGTCGAGTCAAATGTTATGACCTTTTTGCCACGGCTGTTAATCGCTGCAACTGTTCAGTGAATGACACAGTCATTAAATGAAGCTGGTTTCTCCCATTGATTTCGCTTGTCGGAAGCCGATTGGAAATTATGATCAGATGACCCCGGACACTGCAAATGTCATAAATACACAGGTAGTCCTTGACTTACAACAATTGGTTTAATAACTATTTGAATGTCTGTGGAGATTCTCAGCCATCCAGGTTCTAGTGGTCCCAAAGATGCTTTTTTTCAGGAGGCAACTGGACTTTCTTGTTTTTTCTTTTGAAGACGTTTCGCTTCTCATCCAAGAAGCTTCTTCAGCTCTGACTGGATGGTGCGGAATGTAAGGATTTATACTCCTTGCAGACAGCTGGTCATTTGCATCCTTTTAAAGGGTCGTTGAAGCAGGGATGAAATGCTCCCAGTTTGGACCGGATCGCCCAATCCGGTAGCGATGGCGGTAGGTGGTTTGGAAAACTGGTAGCAAAAATCCCTGCGCCCCCCCTCCCCATGCCCAGCTGAGCTGCGCGATCATCAGAGGCTTTTTTTTTAACTTTTAAAAGCATTTTTTCTACAACCTCTTCCGACAAAAAAAATGCTTTTAAAAGTAAAAAAAAAAAGCCTCTGATGATCGCGCAGCTCAGCTGGGATCATCAGAGGCTTTTCAAAGCATTTTTTTTCCTGCAACCTCTTGGCCAAAGAGGTGGTTAAAAAAATGCTTTGAAAAATCTCTGACGTTCCCAGCTGAGTTGCCTGATCGGGAGAAGCTTTTCAGAGCATTAGAAAAAATGCTTTGAAAAGTTAAAAAAAAAAGAGTTGGCCACGCCCACCCAGTCACATTACCCACCACCACCAAGCCACGCCCACAGAACCAGTAGTAACAAATTTTATATTTCACTCCTGCGTTGAAGCCCTTGGAGGTTCATCTGTGTCCTCAGGGTCACCTAAGTAGTGCAAATGGTTCCTGTGGTCTGCAATTTTTTCCCCTGGAAATCCATTCCTCCTCCCACACCATTCAAAGAGTGTTCATTCCAAATTGTATTGCTAAAAAACTGTAGAGATTCTCAGTCATCCAGGTCCTGGTTGTCCCAAAGGTGATTTTTTCAAGAGGCAACAGGAGTTTCTGTTTTTTTCTTTTGAAGACATTTCACTTCTCATCCAAGAAGCTTTGGCCCAGGACCATTCAAACTTTCAATGGCACTGAAAAATGTGACTTATGACCATTTTCTCATGGTCATAGTCCCTATGGTCATGTGGTCGACATTCAGACACTGATGGTCAAGTGACACCTATTTGTTGAACGGCTGTTTAAAGTTACGGCACTGAACAAAGTGACTTATGACTGGTCCTTACATTTGCAACCACTGCTGCATCCTCATGGTCATGTGATCCTCGCTGGCATGTACAGAGGGTCCTCGACTTACGACAAGACAACTAACCCCAGCATTTATGCTGCTAAGCAAGACATTTGTTACAGTTGCAAGAAAACATATGTGAACCCCTTGGGATTACGTGGAGTTTCGCATGAATTGGTCATAAAATGTGCTCTGAACTTCATATAAGTCACAACAATAGAAAAACACAGTCTGCTTAAAATAATACTACACAAACATTAGATGTTGCCATGGTTTAATTAAACATAACATGTAAACATTCACAGTGCAGGGAGGAAAAAGTATGTGAGCCCCTAGCCTAATGACTTCTCCAAGAGCTAATTGGAGCCAGGACTGAGCCAACCTTGACTCCAACCAGTGTGATGATATTGGATGTGTTGCTGACAGCTGTCCTGCCCTTTAAAAACACACACCTGTTTTGGGTTTACTGGTTTCAAGCAGCACTGTCTGATGTGAACCATGCCTCACAGAAAAGAGCTCTCAGAAGACCTACGATCAAGAATTGTTGACTTGCATGAAGCTGGAAAGGGTTACAAAAGTATCTCCAAAAGCCTTAATGTTCATGTGTCCACGGTAAGACAGACTGTCTACAAATGGAGAAAGTTTAGCACTGTTGCTACTCTCCCTAGGCGTGGTCGTCCTGTAAAAATGACTGCAAGAGCATAGCGCAGAATGCTTCACGAGGTAAAGAAGAATCCTAGAGTGTCAGCTAAAGATCTACAGAAATCTCTGGCACATGCTAACATTTTTGTTGACACATCTACAATAAGGAAAACATTAAACAAGAATGGAGTACATGGGAGGACACCACGGAGGAAGCCATTGCTGTCCGAAAAAAATATTGCAGCACGTTTGAAGTTTGCAAAACAGCACTACTGGCAAAATATACTGTGGACAGATGAAACCAAAATTGAGTTGTTTGGGAAGAACACACACCACTATGTGTGGAGAAAAAAAGGCACAGCACACCAACATCAAAACCTCATCCCCACTGTAAAACATGGCGGAGGGAGCATCATGGTTTGGGGCTGCTTTGCTGCCTCAGGGCCTGGACGGATTGTTGTCATTGATGGGAAAATGAATTCCAGAGTTTATCAAGACATTTTGCAGGAAAACGTACGACCATCTGTCCGCCAACTGAAGCTCCGCAGAGGATGGGTGATGCAACAGGACAATGACCCAAAGCATACAAGTATTTCAACCAAAAAATGGCTTCAACAGCACAGAATACGCCTTCTGGAGTGGCCCAGTCAGAGTCCTGACCTCAACCCGATTGAAATGCTGTGGCATGACCTTAAGAGAGCGATTCACACCAGACATCCCAAGAATATTGCTACACTGAAATAGTTTTATGAAGAGGAGTGGTCCAAAATTACTCCAGATCGTTGTACAGGTCTGATCTGCAACTACAGGAAACGTTTGGTTGAGGTTATTGCTGCCAAAGGAGGGTCAACCAGTTATTAAGTCCAAAGGTTCACATACTTTTTCCTCCCTGCACTGTGAATGTTTACATGTTATGTTCAATTAAACCATGGCAACATCTAATGTTTGTGTAGTATTATTTTAAGCAGACTGTGTTTGTCTATTGTTGTGACTTAGATGAAGTTCAGAGCACATTTTATGACCAATTCATGCAAAACTCCACGTAATCCCAAGGGGTTCACATACGTTTTCTTGCAACTGTAAGTGAGTTTTGCCTCCTTTTACGACCTTTCTTGCCACAGTTGTTCAGTTAGTAACCTGGTCGTTAAATGAATCTGGCTTCTCCATTGACTTTGCTTGTCAGAAGGTCGTCATAAATAGGAGTCCGTTGTCAACTGTCTAAATTTTGATCATGTGATCATGAAAAGGCTGCAATGGCCGTGTGAAAAATTGTCATACGTCACTTTTTCAGTGCCACTCCATTGCAGGGAGAAAAAAAAGGAGAGTTTAATATTTATTCTACAATATCCAATTTGAGACTAGGCTAGGGCAGGACTCAGGAAAATTAAAAAGAAACAAAAATCAAATTTGGCTTCTAGTTGAAGCTGGGTTTAAGTTAGAAGCAGTGGTGAAATGCTCCAGGTTCGGACCAGATCGCCTGATCCAGTAGCGATGACGGCAGGTGGTTCGGAGAACCGGTAGCAAAAACCCCTGCCCCCCCCCGCCCCCGATGCCCAGCTGAGCTGCACAATCATCAGAGGCTTTTTTTTTTTTACTTTTAAAAGCATTTTTTCTACAACCTCTTCGGCCGAAACAATGCTTTTAAAAGTTAAAAAAAAAGCCTCCGATGATTGCGCAGCTCAGCTGGGCATGGGGAGGGGGGGCGCAGGGATTTTTAAAAGAAAAAAATCCTTTTTTTCTTTCATTTAAAAGAAAAAAAGTCTCTGCCGATCCGGCAACTCAGCTGGGATCGTCAGAGCCTTTTGAAAGTATTTTCAAATGCTTGAAAAGTTGTAGCGGTTGTAGAAACGCTGAAGAGGTTGTAGAAAAAATGGTTTTAAAAGTTAAAAAAACAAAACAAAATTGTCCACGCCCACCCAGTCACATTATCCCCACCATCACCACCAAGCCACTCCCACAGAACCGGTAGTAACAAATTTTAGATTTCACCACTGGTTAGAAAGCACAGTTCCTGGGAAAGCCCAGATTATCTTCTTGTTTCTGTTGAGTTTTTTTTACAAAAAAGAAGATAATTCTGAATTGAAGAAAGTCCTCTCCCCAACAGGTAACATGTGACAGATATAAACTGCGATTATTGTCGACTGTACAGAGAACGTTGTTGTTCTAAAAGGCACGAAGAGCGAATTAGTCTTCCTTTTAAATAATTGCAGAATTCAGAACCACAAGGGAGTCCCAGCCAAACAAAACAGATGTTTGAATGCAATATCAGATCTCACACTTGTGGTGACTTTCCCCAGGAGCATGCAAACTTCATGGTGAATTCATGACCGAATGTTAAAATATAATTGAATGTTACAATATGATGATATTTTCAATGCGCCGGAATGCCTAAAGAATCCTAGAATTCATTACGAGACTCCAAACATCTGCATCTCGCAAAGACAGGCTTGAGGGGGCAGCAAATATTGTTTCATTGCAATGTCACTCATTTTTAATTTCAGGTAGTCCTCGAACTGTGACCACAATTGAGACTGGATAAATTGCCGTTAAGTGATTTAGGTATTAAGTGTGACATCATGTAACCATGACTTTGTGATCTTCCCTGCTGGATTTCCCCGTTGAGTTGGTTTGTCAAAAGCTGGCTGGGAAAGGCGCAAATGGCAGTCACATGACTCTGGGAGTCACTGCAGTCATAATAGCAATAGCAATAGCACTTCAACTTACATACCGCTTCATGGTGCTTTACAGCCCTCTCTAAGCGGTTTACAGAGTCGGCCTAAACAATCTGGGTCCTCATTTTACTGACCTCAGAAGGATGGAAGGCTGAGTCAGCTCTGAGCCTGTGGGCAGGCAGTGCACAGAGTCTGCCTGCAATACTGCATTCTAACCATTGTGCACCAAGGAAGGAAGGAAGGAAGGAAGGAAGGAAGGAAGGAAGGAAGGAAGGAAGGAAGGAAGGAAGGAAGGATGGAAGGAAGGAAGGAAGGAAGGAAGGGTAGTAGCAATAGCACTTAGACTTATATACCGCTTCACAGTGCTTTACAGCCCTCTCTAAGCGGTTTACGGAGTCAGCCTCTTGCCCCCAACAATCTGGGTCCTCATTTTACTAATCTCAGAAGGATGAAAGGCTGAGTCAACCTGGAGCCAGCCAGAATCGAACTGCTGAACCACTGGCAGTTGGCAGTCAGCAGAAGTAGCCTACAGTACTGCATCCTAACCACTGCACCACCACGGCTCATAATCAATATCATCATACAAGCTGGTTGCTAAGTGCCCCGATTGCAATCATGTGACTAAGGGGAGGCTGCATCGGGTTTTAACGCAAGTCATTTTTTCAGTGCAATCGTAACTTCCAATAGTCACTAAAGGAACAGTTGTAAATCAAGGATTAACTGTGCTGTCTCTCCCTCCCATGTTTCACAGTCACAGCAAAAAACTTATAAGAACTGATAGAAGAGAATGTTTGTGGCTCAGGACTGAACTATGGGCTCTTTGGTGCTCTCTGAATTTGGTGGCTTTCTTGCAGACATTTCATTACCAAATTGGGTAACTTCAGGGGTGGGATTCTACCGGTTTGGAACGGTTCGGGCGAAGCAGTAGCTCCAACAATCAGCTGGGCTACCCGGTTTCCCCCCCTCCCCCTGTGTTTTACTGACTATATCTTCTCAGCTGATTCATGCGTGCCTCAGCTGCGTTACTCCCCAGCAGTAATACGGAAGGTGCGTTTTCATAAAATTGTGCACGTGTGCGCAATCACCAAACCGGTTGTTTAACTGGCAGGATCCCACCACTGGGTAACCTTATCCGTGCCAGAAGGGATTGGGGCTTGCTCTGTTTATATACTAACAATACATTATATTCTGCTAGTATATAAAAAGAGAGCAAACCCCACTCACTTCTAGCACTGATGATGTTACCTGGTTGGGTAATGAAACGTCTTCAAGAAAACAACCAACCAAGACCCCATAGGCCCTTAAGTATCACCACTCATGGGGGCAGCACCCACACAAAAAGCTGGACTTTAGCATAGCATTACTCAAACTTGGCCACTTGACGATGGATGTCCTAAACATGCTCCTTCCAAAAGGCAACTGGACTTCTTGGGTGTTTTCTTTGAAAATGTTTCACTTCTTATCCAAGAAGCTTCTACAATTGAAGAGGGTTCTTGGATGAGAAGTGAAACTTTTCAAGGAAAACACACACACACACACACAAAAAAAAACAACCAGTGGCCTTTTGGAAAAAGCACCTTTGGGACAGCCATGACTTGGATGATTAAGAATCTCCATAGACTTTGAAGATGGGTGGGCTTCAACTCCCAGAATTCCCCAGCCAGCTCCAAACTTGATTGCAGAAAATATAACTTCAGTAACAGAGTTGCTAATGCCTGGAATGCACTACCAGACTCTGTGGTCTCATCCCCAAACCCCCAAAACTTTAACCTTAGACTGTCTACTTTTGACATCACCCCATTCCTAAGAGTTTTGTAAGGGGCGTGCATAAGAGCACCAGCGTGCCTATCATCTCTATCCTAATATTCCCTTTAATTGTATTCATTTTATGCTTATACTTATATATATTATCTAATATGTACTCGACAAAATAAAATAAATATAAATAAATAAATAAAGGTAAAGGTTCCCTTCGCACATATGTGCTAGTGGTTCCCAACTCTAGGGGGTGATGCTATCTTTGTTTCAAAACCCAAGAGCCAGCACTGTCCAAAGACGTTTCCGTGGTCATGTGGCCAGCATGACTCAACGCCAAAGGTGCATGGAACGCTGTTACCTTCGCACCAAAGGTGGTCCCTATTTTTCTATTTGCATTGTTTTACGTGCTTTCGAACAGCTAGGTAGGCAGAAGCTGGGACAAGGAATGGGAGCTCCCTCTGTTACGCGGCACTAGGGATTTGAACCACTGAACTACCGACCTTTCGATCGACAAGCCCAGCGTCTTAGCCACTGAGCCACCGCGTCCCCATCGGCCTCCCACCGGCCAGTTCGCTCCCACAGAGAGGGTCTCCTCACAGAGAGGGTCTCCTCAGGGTGCCATCGGCCAAGTTATGTCGGCTGGCAACACCCAGGAGGGGAGGGCCTTCTCTGTGGGAGCCCCAGCCCTGTGGAATGAACTGCCCCCGGAAATGCGTAAGATCTCCGACCTCAGGGTATTTCGCTGTGCCCTCTACTGTTCCGCCAGGCTGGGCTATCAATGTAATGACTTTAAATTGGATGTTTTAAATTTTGGGGGTTTTAATATTGAGCCGAAATTATTTAATAATTTTAAATAATTTTAATTGTTGTTTGTCTTTCTGCTTTTAATAGGCTGTACACTGCCCTGAGTCCTTCAGGAGAAGGGCGGTATAGAAATAAAATAATAATAATAATAATAATAATAATCATCATCATCATCTTCAAATGGCCACGGTTGAGAAACCCTTCTCTACAAAAGAATGGCTTGGGCTCAGGCTCTGATTGGCTGCACATCCTACAAAGGGAGGAGGGCAGACTCCAAGACCCAGCCCCTCACTTAATTTAGATATCAGAGCTCGCCGTCTTACCCTATAAAGTACCCTCCAGGCAGGATCCTTGTTTATCCTGCTGGTGATATTGATGACTTTCTAATGCCAGGTGTAAGGACACTTTAGAGTCAGCCCTTCCTTCCAGGAAAATGTCATTTCTCTTCACTGTTTGGAGGGAAACCCATTATTACCAATTAACCTGTAGTGAACCTATATCACCAGCTGAATTGCACATACAGTAATTATTCTTTGATAGCTAGCTAAAGCAAATTCCATGCATCTCTGCTCACTCTCTCTTTCCTTTAGGGAGGGCTCACAAAGGTGCCAACGTCCTTGCTGCTATTTTCAATGTCTTCCTTAAATTTGGATTTGCCCCTCCCCGGTTACTCAGAAATGATTTCTCTGCTTCTTTCTTGTTCTTCCTTTCTTGTTCTTCCTTCTCTCTTAAGGTTTAAGCCCATAGGGCAGAAGATAAGTTATTTATTGTATTTTTATTCTGCCGAGTCGCTAGGAGGGTTTTCTGGGTAGATTGCATAAAAAGAATAGAAATACAATACAATCACAAATAAAAATGCATTAAGAAGCCAATCCGAACCAGTGAACATTTCCCTAGAAATAAATCTAACTCGGTTCAAAGGAAGCTATTCTTAGATAAGCCTGCATAGGACTGCAACTTAAACAGATCGGGCATTTACATGCGGCTTGGCTGATGTCCCAACTCCAAGGAGGAGGTTTTGCAACAATCCTTCAATTCTACAGAACTTTTGTAAGCTGCCTTATGCGCAGATCATTAGTTAAATTCCTGCCCTCCCCTTTGGATCGGGAAAGCCCACTCTGTTAAAAGTCAGAAATGAGGGGTAAAATATGCCACAATAAAAGCTGGCAAAAAGAGCTAGCCAGAGAAAGAAGAAACAAAGCAAAGCAGAGTCTATAGGAAGATAGACTTAATAATAAAAAGCTCGGATGAAAAAGCCACGTTCTCCCAGCACATCAAAAACAAACAGAGGCCGCATTCATGAGTTGCGACAAACGATTCATTCTTGCTATAGACGCAGCCGGGGGGGGGGCCTCGTCCACATCAAATTATCTCTGAAGGCCCCCTGCATATGTTGTATAGGGGAGGAGGAGTGGGAGGAGGAGGAGTGGGGAAGGAAGAAGAGGAGGAAGGGAGAAAGGAAAGAGGAGGAGAAGGAGGGGGAAGGGAGGGGGTAGGAGGGAGGGAGGAAGGAAGGAAGGAGAGGGGGAGGAGAAAGGACAGAAGAAGACGAGGAAGGGAAAAGGAAAGAGGAGGAGAAAGATGGGGAAGAGAGGAAGAGGAGGGGAAAGGGAGGGAGGGAGGGAGGGAGGAAGGAAGGAGAGGGGAAAGAGGAGGAAGGGAAAAGGAAAGAGGAGAAGAAAGATGGGGAAGGGAGGGAGGGGGAGGGAGGAAGGAAGGAAAAAAGGAAGGAAAGAGAAAGGGAAAGGAAGGAAGAAGAGGAGGAAGGGCAAAGGAAAGAGGAGGAGAAAGATGGAGAAGGAAGGGAGAAGAGGGGGAAGGAAGGAAGGAAGGAAGGAAGGAAGGAAGAATGGATTCTCACATAAAATGAATGCAGACAGTTAAAATCATGTCTGTAATCAATCTGAACATTGTCCGTGTCCAGTTTTTTGTCTCAGGAATGAACGGACCTGCTGCCCTGGTCCATGTAAGTAAAAGATCCCTTGGCCACTGGTTACCTCCAAAAGGTGACCTAGCTGAACTTTCAACGCCTCTCAACAAAACTCTCTTCTTCTTATGGAAGAAGAGACCAGGTCCCAAAGCTCTGGACAATTGCAGCTCTCGTGACCCCTTTCTCTTATCTCATCCGTTCCTCCTTATAAAGAGCCAAAAGCAGAGAACTTCAAAAAAAGCACGTTCTCTAACAAAGGGGAGTGAAGGTAGAAAGTGGGCTTCCAAAAGGATATGAATAAAAGATGCTGCATTTTAACTCATTCTTGAATTATGTGGGTCCCCCAGGATCATTTTCCTCGTCCTCCCAAGCCTTCTTCAACCCTGTGGCCTTCCAAGATATCCCGCCACGGAGGAATCCTGAGCAAATAAAAACAGCAGGTGGCTGCAGCCTAGGATTTTGGTTTAGAAGTCTGTCCATCTGCTACACACACACACACACACACACACACACACACACACACACACCCAATGAAAAACAGCATCCTGGGAAGTTAGATAGCTTGTGGGTTACAGCATCCGCTGTTTTCTGCTAAATGTCCAGATTGTGGTCAGTACAGGTAGACCTCGGCTTACGACCACAACTGAGCCAAAAATTTCTGATGCTAAGCGAGGCATTTCTTAAGTGAACTTTACCCCATTTTACGACCTTCCTTGTCACAGTTTCTAAGCGAATCACTGCAATTGTTAAGTTAGTAACACAGTTGTTAAGTGAATCTGATTTCCTCCCCACCCCCTTGACTTCGCTTGTCAGAAGGTTGCAAAAGGGGATCGATCACATGATCCCCAGGCACTGCAACCGTCATAAATAGGAGTCGGTTGCCAGGCATCTGAATTTTGATCATCTGACCCAGGGGTGAAATGCTCCCGGTTCAGACCAGATCGATCCGGTAGCGATGGCGGCGGGTGGTTCTGAGAACCGGTAGTAAAAATCTCTGCCCCCTCCCCCCCACACCATGCCCCGCTGAGCCACGCGATCATCAGAGGCTGGTTTTTTTTTTTACTTTTAAAAGCATTTTTTCTACAACCTCTT
>WNWU01000044.1:8190963-8201096 GCA_012654045.1 Ptyas mucosa
ATCTAAATCTAAATCTAAATCTAAATCTAAATCTAAATCTAAATCTATCTAGAGATAGAGATAGATCTATCTATCATCCATCTATCTATTTCTCTATCTATCTATCTATCTATCTATCTATCTATCTCTCTATCATCCATCTCTCTCTCTCTCTATCCATCTCCATCTAAATCTAAATCTCCATATATCTAGATAGAGATAGATCTAGCTATCATCCATCTCTCTCTCTCTCTCTCTCTCTCTCTCTCTCTCTCCTGCATATATATTTTGCTATCTGTTAGAGAGAGAAAGAAAGAGAGAGGCCCTTTGAAGGAAGTCTGTGTGTATGAACAAATAATGTGTGTCTCAGCAACAGAGATATTTTTAATAAAACCAGATGTACCTTGACAGAACATTATTATCTTGGATTTCGAAAGGAACAGTTCTTGCCAAACACACAAAGACACACACATCTTGTATTAGAGGGCAAGGTGCAGGTAGAACAGCTTGAATTTCCCTCTTTCGAACTAGGACCATCATCCCCTGGAAGATCACATCTGGTGAAGTTGAAATTGGTCAATTGGTCAATTGCCCCCTCGAGGCTAGCACAAATGTACCCCAATTTGGATCCGAAATGTTGGAAATGTAAACAGGCCCAAGGAACTTTTTATCATGTATGGTGGTTATGCCCCAAAATCAAGGCATACTGGGGAAAAATTAAAAGTTGGATATCACAAATTACAGGAGAAGAATTAGAATTAGACCCGGAGATCTTCTGACTTGGAATGTATACACCAAATATTAGAAAGGAAACGATATATTTGATACATCATATAATTACGGCGGCCAGAATAGCAATCGCTCAAGTCTGGAAGACAGATTATATGCCAACTGACCAACAGATAATACAAAAAATATATGCATGTGAGGAATCATATCAATTAACACTGAAATTAAACGATAAGGAAAGCTCAAAATATTTCAAGGTATGGGATAAGTGGTATAATTGGACTAAGCGAAAAGAAAGTGGATAAGGAAATATTTAGTACAGTTTCGATGGGCATTGAAACCTACTTTCTTTTTTTCTTCTTCTTTAATAGTGAGTTCTAAATCTAGAAATGACAAGTTCTAGTATATTTCCATGCCTGATTTATAGAAATACCAATAATGACTTCACCGTCAGATAGATGAACGTGGAATTAGGTTAGAATATATAAGGTATAGAAAAGAAAAATATATATAGAAAGGTAATAGAATAGAATAGAAATGAATAGTTAAATATAAGACATGTTTTATGTATATGAATATTTTATTATGGTTTTAATTGTTTTTAATGAATGTTTTGAAATTTAATAAAGTTTGTACAAAAAAAAAAGAAGTGAAACCAGGATTTATTAAAACTGAAAAGTTTCAAAAAAAAAAATTTGAAACCCACCACTGCTTCTAACCCTATTATTCTATATTCTGTAAATTAAAACCCTTATTATTATTTGAAAGTCATACATAATTAATTGGATAGGAACCAGTTACGGAATTTTCTCGTATTAAACCAAGAGTCATCTTGCAGAGGAAGATGGGCGGTATATACATTTAAAAAATAAATAATTAATGAAAAAAACCCCAAAATATTTTTCTCCTCTTACTGCAAAGAATATTCTTTCTTTTCAAGATGACACCATTCACCACCTCGCTGTGAGTCTTCTAAAGAAAGAAGGACTAGAAGACCTCTGAGGTCCCTTCCAACTCCGTTATTCTGTTATCATGGAGGTGGCTTTATCTCTGGAGGCATGAAGCCACCACAGATAACAGGTTTCCCACTGTCCTTGCCCTGGATGGAAGAACTTTCAATGGGGTGTCAGAGTTCTTGCTTCTCCGTCCCAGAGAAGAGCTCTGGCAACTGTCACATAAGAGCATTTTCTTCCTCAAGTGCTGCCGTAAGCGAGAAACAATTCCCACCCCTACAACTTGGAAACAAACACACATTTGCTTAAAGCTCTTTGTGCTAATAATGATTGAGTGAGCCGGTTGGTGAGCAAGGCATCTTTGCTGAATCGTTGAAGGGGCCAACAGATGCAAAGACGTCTGTTCCCTCTCCGAAACACACATATTTTCATCAGAGCAGATCCCTCCAGATGACAAGGACATTAATAAGATTTACCAGTTATGAATTCCGAAGCCCCCCTCTCCCCCACCCTGCGCCCTGCCCCACACAGTCCATGCATGGAAAGTGGAAGAATGCCATCATATTGCCAAAGCAATAAGAGGAAACCAATGAAATAGCAGTTGACATGTAGCCCAGAGACCAGCAAGCAATAAAACTTGACTCTATTAAGTTCTATATCTCCACGCGGAAAGCATGATGATTCAGCAGTTAAAGATGCTGAGTTTGTCAGCTGGAGAGATGACAAACCTGGTTTGAGACCCAAGAGCTATGTGATGGGATGAGCTCCCGTTCCTTGGCCCAGCTCCTGCCAACCTATCTGCTTGAAAGCATGCAAATGCGAGTAGATTAATAGGTACCACTTTGGTGGGAAGGCAACAGTGTTCCATGGGTCTCGGCCTAGAGTCATGCTGGCCACATGACCACGGTAGCATCTTCAGACAATGCTGGCTCTCTTGGCCAAGAAACAGAGATGAACATCGCTCCCTAGAGTAGAACACAACTGGACAGGGGAAACCTTTACTTTTATTATCACTCTACAGGTAGATGGATGATAGATAGATAGATAGATAGATAGATAGATAGATAGATAGATAGATAGACAGACAGACAGACAGACAGACAGACAGACAGACAGACAGACAGACAGACAGACAGAATTCTTTATTGGCCAAGTGTGATTGGACACACAAGGAATTTGTCTTTGGTGCATATGCTCTCAGTGTACATAAAAAGAAAAGATACATTCATCAAGAATCATAAGGTACAACACTAATTAGTCCTCAACTTACAACTACAATTGAACCCAACATTTCTGTTGTTAAGTAAGACAGTTGTTACGTAAGTTTTGCCCCATGATATGACTTTTCTTGCCACATATCCTTTTACCTTCAGATGTCTCAATCATCTCAGAACACCTATGGACAAGAACCTGGATTTCTCTTTTCACTGTCACATGTAGCCTTTGGCCAAGGGAAGGCAGGTTTTGCTATTCTTCTCTTTTTCTCAACTTTGCGTTCCAAACTCTCAGCAAAACCTGACCTTTGTGGTATTCCCATCTTCGTTTCTCCATATTTTTCTCCCTCCTTCATAACTCCTCTGACATTGCTCTCTTGGGGCTTCATTAGGACTGTTCTCCACTATCATTATTTATTACATCCACGAGAACTTCAATCCAAATTCTGAAGATCAATATTTCAGCAAAATTATCAAAATTACCAATTTCTGTTCCATCAAATGTAAGTGAATCGTTGGCTAAAATCATGACCTCTGTCTTTGGCAAGATGGCATCAGAAATATTAATTTTGTAATTATTGGACTACAATCATACATAAATGATTTAATGGGATGAATTGATAACTGATACCAATGAGCATTCCTGATTATCATGAGATTTATGTTTGTAAACTAAACTAAATGCTTTGATTCTTTTTTCAATGGCCTCCCAGATGGCTCGTTGTCAGATCCCATAGATCCCTAGTGGGGGTACTGCCATTCCAGTGGGACGGGCCTGGAAACATCCCTGGGCTGTAACAAGCAGTAGCTGAGCCTTCAGCACCCTGGAGAGTGCTCTCCATGGATTTTATTGTAGAACTACCCGAAAGTGCAGGAAACATTGTCATTTGGGTGGTGACCAACCTATTCTCCAAGCAGGTCTGAGTTCAAGTCAGATCGACCAGGGTCTGAGTTCGAGTCACCATCCTCAAATGAGTGGTGTATCGGAACGCACAAACTCAGTTCTGGAACAGTATCTAAGATACTTCATTAACTACCAACAGGAAAATTGGACTGACCTTCTGCCTTTTGCAGAGGTTGCCTACAACAATGCAGTCCACTTGAGCACCGGTTTCACCCCATGTAGAGTCGCTACTGGTCAGGACTTTGACCTGATGCCAGAACTACCTGTGGAGGAGCCCACAATACCCTCCCTCTCCCCCTGGGCTCCATTTTCGCTGGCAGAGGTCTGCAGGAGGCCATTGTGGCTGAAAATGGGGCCTGAGGGGGCCATGTGCAGGGAGGCCTGGGCTCTCTTTTTGCTGGCAGAGGGCTAGCAAAACAAACTAAAAACAAAACAAAAGGAGAAATGTTTCCCCTTTTGCATTTGAGCATCCAAGAAGGGACAGGAAAGGAGAAAGAGAAAGAGAAAAGACAAAGAAAAAGATGGGAAGATGGGAAGAGGGCAAGGAAGGAAAAAGAAGGAAAGAGGGAAAGGAAGAAGAAAGGAGAATGAAGAGGAAAGGAAGAAGAAGGGAAGGAAGGAAGGAAGGATTATAATGAGAGTGAGGGAGGGTCTGAGGGAAGTCCTGCCTTAGCACTTGGCTACCACAATTGCCCCCCCCCCCCCCTCTGGACGACATAGAGGGGGCCCCACCCCCCCCCCCCCCCCCCCTCCCCCCCCCCCCCCCCCCACAAAGTCAAACACAACCCTGATGCAGCCCTCAATGAAATCGAGTTTGACATCCCTGGACTATTTCCCACAACCATTCATCATACCGTTTTATCCCCCAGACCCCTAAGCCTTGTGGGGAAGCCTCAGATTCCTCATATGCTGCTGCAATACCCCTTGGTAACAAAGAAGATTCATACTCCTACATGCTCCAAGTTATTCTAACATCATGTTATTTTCCTCTCATTGGATAAGAATAGTTTTATCAACCCTTATATAGCAAAGTTTTGTACAGCCGCTGTAGTTGTCTATGGAGATTCTCAATCAATCAGACCACAGTTGTCCTAAAAGTAACTGGACTTTCTTGGCTTTTTTTCCCCTTGAAAATATTTCGCTTCTCATCCAAGAAGCTTCTTCAGTTCTGACTTCAGTTGCCTTTTTAAAAAGCATCTTTCCGACCGCTGGCTGTGAATGTGCACAAACCATCCATCGCATCTTCACCTCCATTACATAGGAATGAAATATACATTCCCGTTACTCTAATATCTTCTTCTAATAATTATTCCAATAATTTGGATTAGTAGAATCCATAATACATTTATAATCACATTTTTAATTTACTTTGTTCTACCAATAGAAGAGAATATCTGTAGCTCAGATGTGAACATTACTTACGTCAAAAGATCTCGAAGTGGTTTACAAAATATAAAATATACGATTAGAACATAGAAGATGGAATAATAGAATTGGAAGGGACCTTGGAGGTCTTCTAGTCCAAGCCCCTGCTCAAACAGGAGACCCTATCTCATTTCATACAAATGGTTGTCCAGTCTCTTCTTAAAAACTCCCAGTATTGGAGCATTCACAACTTCTGAAGGCAAGCCGTTCCACTGATGAATTGTTCTCACTGTCAGGAAATTTCTCCTTAGTTCCAGGTTGTTTCTCTCCTTGGTTAATTTCCACCCATTGTTTCTTGACTTGCCTTTTAGCGCTTTGGAAAATAAGTTGACTCCCTCCTCTTTGTAGAAGCCCCTCAAATATTGGAACACTGCTATCGTATCACCCCTGGCTCTTCTTTTCACTAGACTAGACATACCCAATTCCTGCAAGCACTCTTCATAAGCTTTGTTGCTCTTCTCTGCACTCTTCCCAGAGTTTCAAAATGTTTTTATATTGTGGTAACCAGAACAGGATGCAGAATTCCTAGTGTGGTCTTACTAAGCTGAACCGTGGAATCCTTGCAGCTCTTTATCTTGGCTCTCTCTCGCTCTCTCTCTCTCTGAGCTTATTTCATCCTAGTTGGACATCATCTCTTCTTAGCTTTTTTAAAACTATTAATAGTATACAGTACATACTCCCTTACTTCTTCATGTTCAAAACATTATATTTATATGGATGGTTCCAGCAGTAACTTGTTTCTTTATGTTTTCTTTTAGCTGGTCACTGATTGAAATCAATACCATCTCTCTATTTGTTTGAAATATGAGGTCTATTTCATGATGGCATTCTACTTATTTTAGATCAGCTTGAAATAGTGCCAAAACTTGATTTTCCACCACTTTTATAAATTTAAAACTGACTGGGTGTTGCAGGAAACTTGTGTGACAGCAAATATACAAACCAAGCAACGGTGGTGATAATTTAGAAATAAACAAGATATATTTACTTTTCTGAATCCCATCAGCAAAAAAAAGAAAAAGAAAAAATATTTGGGAGTTTGATTTCATTGGAAGTATTCCAGATAAAATCTGGCAATAAATTTTAGACACTTTTCCTGTGAGAACATCTTCACAATTCTGGAAATTAATCTATAGGTGGCATCTTGCAATAATTAGGAAGATTAGCAATCTTGCTGCATGCTACTTGTTGGAGAAAATGTAAAGGAGAAAAAATACTTCATTATCACCAATTCTGTTACTGCAAATTATTCTGTAAATGTTTTTAACCCATTATAAACAAAGCGAGGAAACCGGAAGTTAATCACGTAATCTATAATTTTATTGCAATGCCATATTTGCAATAAACATCTTTATAAAGAATACCACATTTGGAGTACTGTGTCCAGTTTTGGTCATCAAGATACAAAAATAAAAAGATGTTGAGACTCTAGAAAGAGTGCAGAGAAGAACAGCTTATATACCATAGATTAGGGGACTGGAGGTTAAAACATATGAAGAACGGTTGCAGGATTTGGGTACGTCTAGTTTGGTGAAAAGAAGAATTAGAGGGAACATGAGAGTAAGATTCCAAATATTTGAGAGGCTGCCACAAAGAAAAGGGAGTCAACTTATTTTCCAAAGCACTAGAAGGCAAGACAAGAAACAGTGGATGGAAACTAATCAAGGAGTGAAACAACCAAGAATTAAGGAGAAATTTCCTGACAGTGAGAGCAAGTAATCAGTGGAACGACTTGTCTTCAGAAGTTGTGGGTGCTCCATCACTGGAGGCTTTTAAGAAGAGATTGACCAGCAAATTGTCTGAAATGTTATAGAGTCTCCTGCCTTGAGCAGGAGGTTAGACCAGAAGAACTCCAAGGTGCCTTCCAATCCTATTATTATATGCTCTGTTTTCTAAAGGTTGAAATGGGAAAAGGGACACTTTAACTGCATTTCCCCCCCCAAACATGGCAACTTTAAGATGTGTGGACTTTTAGCTTCCCCAGTCAGTCACTGCTTTAGCACTTGTCGGAAATGCACGTGGATATGGCATTTGTTGAATTTTCCATTTCTAGAAAAAATAACTAGGAAATTGAGGTTGGAGTCTTTTATTGAAATACAATCCCCCATCACCTCTATGCATCAGGCTCTATGTTATCACAGTTAACAAATCTTCAGTTGAGAGTTTTTAGAAACATACTGTTGAGCACACAACATTTTGAACTGTTAAGTTATTCTGTATTTATTTCTGGATTATACTGTTGTATATTACCATACAACTGAGTGTAGCCTCCGGTTACCATCAGGTATTCACTGGTAATAACATCGCCACAATTGCTACTATGGGTGAATACCCAAATGGTAACCAGGGGCTACACTTAGCTCACAAGATACATGCTGAAGTATTGGGGTTGTGTGCAATTTGAAAATAATTCAAAAGAAGGGCTTGTTGAAGGATCCACAAGCCCCCATGCAAGGATAAACACAGGGGCATTCACAAAAGCTCAAAAAAAATCAAGATGGCCATCATGACTGTGTGACTGAAGCCCCACCCCTTTAACACGGCCTGCATAATGGGTGTGGCTTCAGTCACGGGACCATGACTGCCATCTTGACTTTTTTAACCCCTCCTACTGCAAATATCCTCTGTTGGGGCTATTTCATAAAGGCAGGTAGATCTCATTTAAGGTTCTGCATCGGTCAGGAAAAAAATAAAAACGTAAAGGAGTCCCTGCGGATTTTACTTTGCTACTCATTGCCAACTCTAGGGGGTTAGTGCCCATCTCTGTTTCAAGGACTGTTGAGCCAGCACTGTCTGAAGACAATCCCGTGGTCATGTGGTCAGCATAATGTCATGGAGTACTAATAACTTCCCACCAAAGTGGTACCTATTTATCTACTCGCATTTGCCTGCTTTCACACTGCTGGGTTGGCAGGAGCTGAGAAGAGGACACGAGCTCACCCCATCATGTGGAGCTTGGGTCTCAAACCTGGGCTGCCGGCTTTCCAGCCAACAAGCCCAGAGTCTTAACCACTAAGCCACTGTGCTACCCCAGGAAAAAAAATGGGGCCCGTTTTAATGAGTCAATTGATTCCAGTTAGTGCAACTCTTAAAGCAGCTGCAAGAAGCACAAATTACAAAAGTTTCATCGAAGTCTTTAATGCTTGTTTGGGGCAAATACCGAATCTCAGGAGTGTAGAAGGAATTTTTGAACAGATGTCTGGGGTTGTCTCAATGCTTCTTCCTGGGTAGACCACCTCCCTGGCTTCCTTAGGGAGGTGCCCTTCACTGGCCTTTTAGAGTTCCCCACCCTGTCAATTTTCCAGGATGGTGCCAAAAACAGAGGAGGCACCTTGTCAGCTGTTGCTTAATTTACAGTCTCTGGCCTCCACCATTGATTAAGGGTCAACTGCTTTTGCTGAATAAGCTCCCTTATTAACAGTATAACACGCAGGCAGATTCACTAATAACAGATGGGCAGCCTTAAGATCCATAAGGTCACAAAGTAATAGTGACAAGCTGAAAGGCAGACTTCCAGGTCTACTGATCTGACCAATAACCTCTTGCCTGCTCCCTCCCCACTTCCCACCAACTCCCAAACTTTAGTTTTTTTAGTACTTTTCGGCTTTTATCCAAGGAGACCAAGAAATCATCAGGACTTTCAACTTGGCCAGTCTTAAAATAAACTGGACAAGGCAGAAACGAGCAAGGAGGTGGCTTTGTGGCACCTGATGGAACCCCAGCTTTGCTCCGACAATGTCTTTGTGCAAAGCAAATGCAAATAACACAAGCAATAAGACCTATATACCGCTTTCCAGTGCTTTCCAGCCCTCTCTAAGCGGTTTACAGAGTCGGCCTATTTGCCCCCAACAGTCTGGGTCCTCATTTTACCCACCTCAGAAGGATGGAAGGCTAAGTCAATCTTGAGCTGATCAGACTTGAACTGCTGGCAGTGGGCAGAGTTTGCCTGCAATACTGCATTCTAACCACTGCGCACCATGAATAGCAATACAATCGCAATAGCAATAGCACTTAGGCTTATATACTGCTTCCCAGTACTTTACAGCCCTAAGAGATTTACAGAGTCAGGCTAAGGCCCCCAACAATATGGGTCCTCATTTTACCGACCTTGGAAGGATGGATGGCTGAATCAACCTTGAACCAGTCAGGATTGAACTCCTGGCAGCGGGCAGAGTTAGTCTGCAATGCTACCTTCTAACCCAGTGATGGCTAACCTTTTTGCCATCGCGTGCCAGGAGAGAAGGTGGGTGGGGGAGGGTAGCGTGCGCACGTGCCCACACCGATAATTCTATGCGCCCTGCCCTGCGCATGTTCGTGCAACCCCCCCGGCACATGATGGCCTGGTAGGCCATTTCTTTCTTACCTGGTTCCAGATCCTCTCTATTTATCTGGGAAGGGCGAAAACAGCCTTTCTCACTCCCTTGGAGGTCCTCCAAGGCCTGAAAAGGCCCATTTCCCAACTCCCGGTGGGACAGGAAGTGATGTTTTTTGCTGTCCCCAGCCTCCAGAGCCTTGAGGAGGCAATTTTTTAAATACTTCCAATTATTAATAATTCTAATTGCCCAATTGTCATTGCAACCTGAAGGCTATTACCCTTCTGGAGCCAGTTCAGAAACTTCTAAGAAGGTTGCAAATTTTGCATCAAAAGCATTAGTTGTTAGAAACCTTCTGGTACCTTCCTCATAATTATTTGCTGCTAATTGCGTTAGGATTTTCTCACAAGTTTTCTAAAATTTATTTTTATGGTTTTTGTACTGTATGCTGGTCTTTTATTTTGTTTGGTCTTGAAGCATAAATCAGTTGATTGAACTGGACACCTAAGCAAATAAATAACCATAGCAATTAGACTTATACCGATTCACAGTACTTTATTCTAAATGGTTTTACAGAGTTAGCATATTGCCCCCAACAATCTGGATCCTCATTTTA
>WNWU01000044.1:8201196-8220374 GCA_012654045.1 Ptyas mucosa
GGGACAGCAAAAAAAGTCACTCCCTGTCCCACCAGGAGTTGGGAAATGGGGCCTTTCAGGCCTCCGAGGAAGTGGGAAAGGCTGTTTTCGCCCTTCCCAGATAAATAGAGGGGATCTGGAGCCAGGTAAGAAAGAAAAACGGGCCTTCCCCACCCTCCCCCAGGCCCTCCAGAGGCAAGAAACAATCTGTTTCCCTACTTCTGGTGGGCCTAGAAGGGCCGAAAATCAGCTGGCCAGCACGCGCATGCGCCCCAGAGCTGAGCTGGCGTGCCCACTAATATGGCTCCAGGTGCCACCTGTGGCACACGTGCCATAGGTTCGCCATCACGGTTCTAACCACTGGGCCATCACGGCACAGAATATTGACTCGTGTTTATTCTGGAAGTACAATTCAACCCATCTGCAGAACCTTCAGCTGGCAAACCCATGCCATTAGATGCAGAAAGGCTGTTTTCCACCCAAAAAGATTCCTTTCCTTCAAAGTCTAAGGAAAATAGAGGTACAAAGCAACGAAGATGATAAAGGACCTGGAGGCTAAATTGTATGATAAATGGTTGAGGGAGCCGGGATTGTCCATCCTATTGAAGAGAAGGATTGGGGGGACATGATAACTGACTTCTAGTTCTTTGCTCTGGCAACCAAAGTCGTAAAATGAGGCAAAGCTCACTTCACCAATGTCTCGCCTAGCAACAGAAATTTGGGGCTCAATTGTGGATGTAAGTCCAGGACTACCTATATCACTGGAGGTTTTCAAAAATAGACTGGACAACCATTTGACCAAGGTGCCATAAGGCTCCTTCTTTGGAGCGGGGATTGGACTAGAAGACCTCCAAGATCCCTTCCAGCCCTATGACTCTATGATTCACATTTGCTGTTGCTACTCAGCATCACTTTAAAGCAGCCACATCTTTTCCCAGGATCCCACAGCAGCTGAAGAGGATGGCTGCACAATCCCTGAAAAACGTTTATGGAGATTCTCAGTTATCCAGGTCATGGTTGTCCCAAAGGTGAGTTTTTCAAGAGGCAACTGGACTTTCTGGTTTTTCTTTGAAGATGTTTCGCTTCTCATCCAAGAAGCTTCTTCAGCTCTGACTGGATGGTACAACATAGGAGAACAAACCCATCAGGACGAGATTCAGCAGTCCACCTGCATTTAAAAGGCAAAGGCCACTCTTTGGAAGACAGCAAAGTCCACGTTTTGGACAGAGAGGACCGCTGGTTTGAAAGAGGAGTCAAAGAGGCCATATATGTCAAAATTGAACAGCCTCTCTCTCAACAGAGGGGGAAGGATAGGACATCATCTATCTCCAATCTACAACACAGTCCAAGAAGGCTCCACACCCATATTTGCACCACTCAGGTGACCCTGAGGACACAGATAAATCTCCAGGTGACCTTAACAACCTGCTAAAAAATGCAAATGACCAGCTGTCTGCAAGGAATATAAATCCTTCCATTCCCACCATCCAGTCAGAGCTGAAGAAGCTTCTTGGGTGAGGAGTGAAACATCTTCAGAGAAAAACCAGAAAGTCCAGTTGCCTCTTGAAAAAAGCACCTTTGGGAATCCCTGGAAAACATGCGGCTGCTTTAAAGAGTTACTGACAACCCTACCTGAGCACGGACCTCTGCTCCGAAGCACATACTACATCCGGGATGGTGAACTTATGGCACGTGTGCTACAGCTGGCACGCAGAGCCCTCTCTGCGGGCATGCAACTGTCGCCCAGCTCAGCTCCACCGCGCATGCGTGCCGCATCCTGCCTGCCAGCTGATTTTTGGGATACGTGGGGGATGGGGTGCATGCAAGAGACACACGCACATGAACAGAGGGGTCGCTCGCATCCGCGGGGATGGGGGTTGTGTGCGCATCCGCAGGGGTGGGGGCAGAGCGTGGGGGGTTTGGCGTAGCCCCCCACAGCCCATTTTTGGGCCCAGGAGGCTGCAGGGAGGCTTGCTAGGCCAAAAACGGGGGCAGGGGATCATACCGGGGGGGGCAGGGGGTGGTCGCGTGCATGGTTGGGGGAGTCATGCGTACATGCACAAGGGGGGACATGCATTGCATTGTGGGTGCCGGTACGTGTGGGTGCTGTTGTGTGCATGCATGCATGCTTTCGGCACATGACGAGAAAAAGATTAGCCATCACTGTACTACAGTCTCCAAATCCATATTGTGTCGGTGGCAAAGAAATTAAAGCCAAGGAGGGGGAAACGAAACTGAGAGTAGATCTGACAACCTACACCATACAAGGGAAGACCCTCTGCGGAGCACAAAATCAGAGTGTGATCCACTCACATATGCCTGCAGTTACCAGGCCCAGTTCTCTTCCCCCTATGAGGAGAAGGAAGAGCCGTAGCCAATTAAGTCCATGTAAAGCAGAATTACATTTCCCTAATGAAGTCTAGTTTAGCAGGTTTTATGCTGAAACTCCCTTTGAAGTTGAGTATATCTCATCTCACACAAAGAGAAAATGAATGAACCCACGAGGGAGCCACAAGCGCCAGCCTGGCACTCCAGTTCCTTGGCTTGGAAGGAGTCCTAAGACGCAGGCAAATATGCAGGGAGATCAAATAATATGGTCTTTTTGTTTTGTTTTGTTTTGATTTCCGCTCCCATGCAGAATTACTCTAAAGCCGTGAGGGCGAAGCTATGCCACGCGTGCCACAGGTGTCACACAGAGCCCTCTCTGCGGGCACGCCAGCAGTTGCCCCAGCCCCGCTCCACCACACATGCGTGTGCACCTCCCGCCGGCCAGCTGGTCTTTGGGTCTCTGCCGCCCATGCATGGGGGGTGAGGCGCATTGGGGCAGGGGTGAAATGTAAAATGTGTTACTACCGGTTCTGTGGGCGTGGCTTGGTGGGGGGGGTGTTAATGTGACTGGGTGGGGCGTGGCCAACTTTTTTTTTTTTTAACCTTTCAAAGCATTTTTTCTAATGCTTTGAAAAGCCTCTCTGCCGATCAGGCAATTCAGCTGGGATCGTCAGAGACTTTTCGAAGCATTTTTTTAACCACCTCTTTGGCCAAGAGGTTGCAGAAAAAAATGCTTTGAAAAGCCTCTGACGATCCCAGCTGAGCCGCGTGATCATCAGAGGCTTTTTTTTTTTACTTTTAAAAGCACTTTTTCGTCGGAAGAGGTGGTAGAAAAAATGCTTTTAAAAGTAAAAAAAAAAAGCCTCTGATGATCCTGAGGCATGGGGGATGGGGCCGCAGGGATTTTTGCTACCGGTGTTGTGGCTCCGACCCCCGAGCCCATCGTATCGGAGGAAGAAGGCTCCGAACATGAAGGAGAGGAGCCGGCCAGGCCTCCCTCTCCCGGCCCCTCCTCTCTGACAATTCCTCAGGTGTCGGCCGAAGGAGAGGAGATTGGCCAGGAGCCAGGTGTCTCTGATCTGTCGGAGAGTGATGAGGGAGACAAGTTGTGGCTGGATCCACGCCAGCGTCGGCGTGCTAAACAGTCACAGCAGATGAGGAGGCGTGCCAGAGATTGAGCTGAGTCACTGGACCACACTCCACAGGCTATATAAGGGAGGGTGATGGCCATTCCAGCTCTGTGACGGACAAAGCAAAAACTCTGGCGAGTCACTTGCACTTCTGGACGAACAACGCCTCATCTGTTGTGGGTTTCTGTTACTGGACTACTTCAAACTGTCTGTATTTCTGTGTTATCTGGTGGAGGAACAACCCCTCCTTCTTGGAGTAAAAGCTCTTGGCAGGCAGCTGCTGCGTTGCTGCCAAGTTTTGATAACGAACCTTTGACTGTTTTGGAACAATTATTTAACCCTTTGGGGTGGGTGTTTGTGCGTGTGGGAGACGGGGATAGAACAACCGGTTCTCCGAACCACCTGCCGCCATCGCTACCGGATGCGCCCCGTTTTGGGCCTGGAAAGCCTCCTGCACCAACCTGGAAGCCAAAACGGAGCACGGGGGGGGGGCAAGGCACATATGGAGGGGGGCGCTCACATTGCGTTTTGAGGGTTCGGGCACAGGCGCATGCGCTTTGGACACTCGGCACCAAAAAGGATAACCATCACTGCTCTAAAGGATCGTTAACCCAGTTAGCCCTCAACGTACGATCACAATTGAGCACCCAATTTAGATTGTTCAGTGAGAAATTTGTTCAGTGAGTTCGCTCCATTTTTCTCTCCATGTTTGTTCAGTGAATCGCTGCGGTTCTTTAAATGAGTGACACGGATGTTAAGTGAATCTGGCTCCCCGACTCATTTTGCTTGTCAGAAGGTCGCAAAAGGCGATCGTGTGACACTGCAACCCGTCATAAATGTGAGTCAGTTGTCAAGCATGTGAATGTAAATCACATGGCCGTGGAGGATGCTGCAATGGTCATAAGTGTGAAAAATGACATAATTTTCTTTTTTCAGTGCCGCTGTCACTCTGAACGGTCGCTAAATGAAGTGTTGTAAGTTGAGGACTACCTGTATACAACAGCAGTTCTTATCTTTTGTGTGAATCTTTTGTGTAAATACAAAAGATAAATCTGGTTGCCAATTTTGATCATGTGACCGTAGGGATGCTGCAATGCTCGTAAGTGCGAGGACCTGTCTTAAGTCACTTTTTTCCCAACGCCACTGTAACTTTCAAAGGTTGCTAAACGAACGGTTTTTAAATGGAGGACTACAGGGAGCCATAATTGAGCCCAAAATTTTTTTGTTGTTCAGTGAGTTTTGCCCCCATTTTACGACAGTCATTAAGTGAATCGTTGCAGTTGATAAGTTAGTCACCGGTTGCTGAGTGAATCGGGCTTCCCCATTGACTTTGCTTGTCAGAAAGTCGCAAAAGGGGATCATGTGACCCCGGGACACAGCGACCGTCATAAATATGAATCCGTTGCCAAGCATCTGGATTTTGATCACGTGATCCTGGGGAGGCTGCAAAAGTCACAACTGTGAATACGGTCATAAGTCGCTTTTTTTTCAGTGCCATTATAACTTTGAAGAGTCACTAAACAAAGTGTTGTAAATCGAGGACTACCTGTATCTGTAGTACCTTAGGAAAAGGGTGGCAATCCCGCATGGCAGAGAGAACACTATCCAGATTCTATTCCTTCCTCCTTCAGCAAAATAAAAAAAAATGATTGGTATGTGGGATGAAACCTTGTGAGTTTTGGAGGGGAGTGCAAAAATTTTGCAAGATGGTGACTTCTCTCAAAGGGACAACAGCTCCCACAGTCAAAAGCAAGCTGTGCTTTGCATTGTCCGTCCCACAATAATCTGACCTCCACATTCACACGAGTTCTGAACACCGCAATGTTTAACTCGTGGGGAAGGAGCAAGAAACTAGCATTGTTTAAACCAGGGGTGAAATGCTCCTGGTTCAGACCGGATCGTCTGATCCGGTAGCGATGGCGGCGGGTGGTTCAGAGAACCAGTAGCAAAAATCCCTGTGCCCTCCCCATGCCCAGCTGAGCCACATGATCATCAGAGGCTTTTTTTTTTACTTTTAAAAGCATTTTTTTGTTGGAAGGTTGTAGAAAAAATGCTTTTAAAAGTTAAAAAAAAAGCCTCTGATGATTGCGCGGCTCAGCTGGGATCATCAGAGGCTTTTCAAAGCATTTTTTTCTGCAACCTCTTGGCCAAAGAGGTGGTAAAAAAAATGCTTTGAAAAGTCTCTGACGATCCCAGCTGAGTTGCCTGATCGGCAGAGGCTTTTCAGAGCATTAGAAAAAATGCTTTGAAAAGTTAAAAAAAAAAAGAGTTGGCCACGCCCCATCCAGTCACATTACCCACCACCACCACCAAGCCACGCCCACAGAACCGGTAGTAACAAATTTTACATTTCACCCCTGGTTTAAACTCTAAAACGGGCAGCTCCACTTGGTAAAACACTTCAGGAGACCGAGTCCTCAGGAAGGCTTTGTTTGACTGAGATTTTTGCAATTTTGCAAGTTGGATTGTGTTGTGCCTCTCTCCCCTTCTTATGCTCCAGTGAATCAGAGTAGTGCCTACTTAAACCACAACTGTATTTTATCTTGTTTTTCTGAACTTAAACAATGGTGTAGCCTTTTATGCCTAGGTAACAGTTCCTGTATGTATATATCAAGGTCGTCTTCTTATTCTCTAGAAAAACCCAATTAATTAAGCCAAAGGGATTAAATTTAGCCCCTTCCCATCATTATCACCATGGTGAATGCATTTGGATATTAATCGGGGTTTCTGTTCCTATGTAGAAAGTTTGTACCCACCCCTCTCCTAGAAGAATGAAATATTTTGAGAAATATTAAAAAGGCAGAATATTATATTTCCCTGGATGAGAAGTGGAGGAACTTGTTTTTCTTAAAAGACAGGAAGCAGACTCAATCTCCTTTCCGTCCCCTGCCCCCACCCCCCAGCAGATATTTTGTGCCCATTGAGAAAGATTGGACCAGCCTATCTACAAAACAAAAGACCTCCAACACTAGGATGATGGGATTAAGACATGAACTTTCAGGACATAATAGGATTAACCCTCTACTATTTAACAGCAGAGCTCACCACAGGCACAATCTCCTAAGGACATTGCATCACCCTCCAAACTTCAACCAAACTTAACTCAGACAACCTATAGAGCCAGTTTTGACCACTACGTAACCCCTACAACAGACAATGGAATACATGTTCTTGCACAGGAACAGGTATTTCAAATGCAAAGCCTAAGAGAGGGTATAAATACCCCTCTCTCTCAACTCCATGTGGTCAGCTGCCCAGGACCTCAAACCTATGTGGTTCTGCTTCAACTTTAAACCATCTTTCCAATCAGCCTCCATGTTTCCAGTGTCTTTTTCCCAGCTTGGAACTGAAAAAGATGGATATTTCTTCCAACACTTATAGAAGACTGTCAGTTTATTTTATAATGTTTGTATTGCTATTATTTTTACTTTTACTGTGTAGTATAAACCGCCAAGAGTTTATGTATGATTAGGGCTACAAATGTGTTTGTTTGTTTGTTTGTTTGTTTGTTTTGTGTGAGAGAGGGGGGGAGAGAACTTTTTACCAATTTAAAAGTTAAATAAAAAATAGGATAGAAAAGGAAGATAAAGAAAAAAGAGTTTAAAACAATAGAAAGAAAAAAGAGAGACTTAAAGAAGCAACTTTTAATCTTCTTTACTACAGCTATAAGACACTGATGATGTTACCAGGTTGGGTAATGAAAAGTCTGCAAGAAAAAAAACCAAGCTCAGAGAGCACCAAAGACCCCTCATTTCAACCCTGAACTACAAATATTCTCCTTTATTGATACTCAATACCCTTCCTTTCAAAAATTGCACAGCATAGTACCCTTCTCTGTATATGCAGGCCTTTTTAATCAGTAAATCCAGAAATCATGATTTTTATCCATTTTCATCCAAAAGTCCAGCCTTTGAGAAAAAGGTGTCATGGCTCCTTCCCTAATCAGACAATCAATTTAGGCACCTCTGCAAGTTCTACCACCTTCCCCAGCCAAAAGGTGTATTCCCTTTTGCCCTTTTTTGATCGTACTTGGTGATTCCTCCTGCCCAAGCTCAAACTCTGGTTCTGTTCATCTTCAAAGTTACAGAGGAGAAAGAATATTTGAGACTCTAGAAAGAGTGCAGAGAAGAGCAACCAGGATGATTAGGGGACTGGAGGCTACAACACATGATGAACGGTTGCAGGAACTGGGCATGGCTAGTCTAGAGAAGAGAAGGGCCAGGGGAGACAGGATAGCAGTCTTCCAATATTTGAGGGGCTGCCACAGAAAGGAGGAAGGGGGTCAAGCTGTTTTCCAAGGCACCGGAAGGCCAGACAAGGAACAATGGATGGAAACTGACCAAGGAGAGATTCAACCTGGAAATAAGGAGAACTTTCCTGACAGTGAGAATAATCAACCTATGGAACAGAAGTTGCCTTCAGAAGTTGTGGGAGCTTCATCCTTGGAAGCTTTTAAGAAGAGACTGGACTGCCATCTGTCAGAAATGGTGTAGGGTCTCCTGCTTGGGTTGGGGGTTGGACTAGATGACCTACAAGGTCCCTTCCAATTCTGTTATTCTATATAAATCTGTATGAAATGCTGCATTAACTCCCTTCCTCATACAATCAGGGTGTGCAGTTGTCGCTTGTCAAGCACGCTGCATTCTTTAAAGCTTTACAATGGAAAGTGGGTTTTGTTTTGCTGCAAATAACAGACCCGAGTTATTACAAATCACATTAAATTGTGCAGAGACCGAAGTATTCTCAGCCATGATATAACTGCCTGGGATTAGAAGGAGTCTGCCATTTGTGAGAGAGAATGTGTTTCTGTGTAGTTATGTCTAAAGATGTTTTTTATTATTATTACAGTACTCGGTTATTATAAAAAGAGTTTTGACTTACTAAGTCATTTTTTTTGTGTGTTTTAAAGCTTTGGAGCAAATGTCTTTACTGTGCTCTGGAAGCCGTACTTCATAACAGAATCAAAGCTCTGCCGCTGGATTAATATAAGTTATTTTTTCAGCTGGAAGGAAGATGCTGAGATACCACAGAGGAGTAAACCCATTCGATTCGTTTAGCCAACAAACACCGCAGGGAGTCAGTTTGTCTAGTGGTTACAGCATCAGACTAGAGAGTGGGATAAAATGAGTTCCAATTCAGTCTTAGGCATGAAAGCCAGCTGGGTGACTTTGGGCCAATCACCAGGAGATGTGAGTTCTAGTCCTGCCTTAGACACAAAAGCCACCTGGTTGACTTTGGGGGAAACAGGAGGAGGGAGATTTATGGGATATGTTTTCTGCCTTGAGTTATTTGTAAAAATAATAAAGGTGGGATACAAACAAGCAAATAAAAATAATTATGCTTCTTCCATTCACGAAAGCAGGGCCTCCAGTTTATATCCCAACCTCCAAATTTTTTTTAAAAAAACGATTAAAAAGCGATTCCCTTGAGGAGAAATATGTAGTAGCAACAAGTTTCACAAGGTCTGTTCACTTAATGCAAACTTTCCTCTTACAACTCCACATTGTAAATCTCACCGCAGGGAACTGAGCACAGCTGTAATTCAGCAGGCAGAGAGCAGATGTCAAAATGATGACAAGCCAGACTGGAGAGGTTTATGAAGAGAGAGAGAGACAGACAGAAACCTTGAGAAAAAAGCTGGAAAAGCGGCCTCTCCCGCTTGGTTCACTTTTCCTTGGTTCTTCTTTACGGTAAGCAGAGTTGAGGTGACAGGAACCTGCCCCAAAAATGACTTTCCTTGGCAAAAAGCCACTTGGGACTTTGAAAAAGAGACGCAGGTTTGCCTCCTAGGAAATCTGGAGGTGATCGGCCTCAGAAGGAAGGGCAAATGTTATGAAATACAGCCCAGAATGACTCTATAGCTTGTCATCCTCCCAATATCCAGTTTCAGACAGTTGTTATATTCCTGTCAAAATCTTTATTTGCTTTCCCAGATAATACTTGATCTCAGATATATATATACACACAGATATATACACACAGATATATACACACACACACATACATACACACACACATGTGTGTGTGTATATATATACATACATACATACATACATACATACATACATACATATATATATATATATACATTCAATTACGGTCCCTGTGCAGAAGAGAACTCTATGCCCTTTTCTTCTAGCAGCCCATGTTCTATTTGCTGAACAAAGAAAAGCTTTCCAGATTTAGGTAAAATTCTCTTGGGAGAAATGCGAGATTTCTCTCATTTCCGTGTATGGGAAAGATGTCTATCCTGAAGCTGATCTTGGAGCATCAGTGTTGCCACGTTGGAGCTGAGGGATAGGGAGGGTGTTTTTTTTGAGATAGTTGGGACTTTGTAGTCAAAACAAAATACTTTCTCTTGGGAACCAAGGACATTCTCACCAGGTCAGAGGAAGGAGGAGTGATGTCATCAGGCAACCAAACAGAGCCATGATTGGACCATGTGACTGATTGTTTTGAGAAAGTGAGAAACTTTTACTTTTAATTAGGTGAAAACCACAGGAAGCTTCAGAGTTGGTTTTCACCAGATCTGTGCCAATATAATATATCCCAATAAAGCTATTCTTTGAGGAATCTACCTGCCTCTGAGTTTTGCTTTCTATGGATCTATTACTTGGAAGCCTGACATTAGACTTTGCTTGAACTATCTGTGGCCTCCTTAATTTTATTTATTTATATTTATATTATATTATTGTTATTTTCTTCTGTGGCAAAAGGATTTGTCAGTGATGTCACCATTGCCCAGAGGACGTTCAGTTGTGGGTCTCTGTTTGTGTCCCCAAGAAGTTGTTCATCAAAGTGGTACCCATTAATCTACTCACGGTCACCCACTCTTGAACTGCTGGGTTGGCAGGAGCTGGAGCCTGTGATTGGAGGTCACCCCATCCAGCGGCAATGATGGGTCTGGAACGCGAGCCTGCTGATCGGCAGCCCCATGTTCTAACTTCATGAGCCACTGTGCTCCAAGCTATAATTATATTTATATATAATTTATAAATACATACACATATGAATATGTATGTACCATATTTTTCGGAGTATAAGATACTCTTCCCCCCCCCCAAAAGAGGGTGAAAATTTGGGTGTGTCTTATACACTGAATGTAGCCCTGCCCACCCACTGGCCCCCACCCTTTGGTCTCTGCCTCTCAGCAATTTACTTCCTTGCAGCAACAAGCAAAAGCCAGTTTCAGCTTCAACACAACCTGATTAGCACAAGCAGTTGATTGTCAGTTGGATCGGCCCCCCGATTCTCAGCTGTTTCAGGCTGCAGGGATTGCCATAGCCTATTGCCACGCAGGCCTCCGCTGTTTGCTGCAAGGAGGCAAATTGCTGGGAGGCAGGGGTTTTTTTTCTTGTGCTAAATCAGATTGTGCTGAAAATGAAAATGAAACTAAAGCAGGCTGTTTGCTGCAATGAGACAAATTGCTGGGAGGAAGAGGCAGATTTTTTTTATTGTTTTCCTCCCCCAAAAAGGTAGGTGTGTCTTATAGTCCAAAAAATACAGTATATGTATGCGTGTACATACACGCACACAAATTTTATTAAGATTTTCATAATAATAAAATGAAAATAAAGATAGCAGAGAAGTGGGATGGGAAAAGGAAAAGAAAGGTGCGCAATAAAGAGGAAGAAAGAAAAAAAGCATAGACTTCCAACTGAGTATAAAATAGTATTTCACTCTCGATGTTTTTCTTTTACATATTTAGTAATATTAGCCATTGCATTAACAACAATCTAATCTAATCAACAAAACCCAAAGTCAAAACTTCATTTTTTTTTCTGTCTCGTACACAAAGTCTAAAAGCAGTTTCCAAGTAGAAACAAAACTCGAAGCATTCTTCCATTAAAGCAGTTACTTTTGCCATCTCTGCCAGCCACCTCACTTTTCCATCCATTCTTCCATTGTGAGGAAAGACCCTTTCCTAAGCTTTCTTGACTTTCAGCCAATGTCCTGTGATGCACCCTCCTCAGAAGGGAGACCATCCAGAGTCCTTTTTCGGATAAGGAAATGAGGACCACCAGAGAGAGTTTGGAAAGAGATGCCTCAGAAACCACAAGCAGTAGCACCTTTAACAGACTGTCAATATTTGCTAGGTGTAATCCAGGTTACTCTCTGGTCTAATTGCAATAAAACCACTTTTTAATTTAGAAGCAGCCATCTGGCCTGACACATGTCTTCCCTTGACCTCTGCCATCTTGGCTCATTTAAGATAGCCCAAGAGGTAGGCTGCGTGGTTGGACCCAGGAAAGGCTAAAGTACCATTGTGGGCAGTCTCTGATGGAGCAAGTGGTCTGTTTTAAATTTGGGGTCTTTTTTTAATGTTGCCTTTATTAATTTTATAAATTAACTTAAGGTGGTAAACATACCTAATACTTCTTTCTTTTTTCCCCACCACAACAACTCTATGAGGTGAGTTGGGCTGAGGGAGAGCGACTGACCCAAATTCAGCCAGCTAGCTTCATGCCTAAAGCGGGATGAGAACTCATGGTCTCCCTGTTTCTAGCCTGTTTCTAGTCTTAATCACTAGACCAAACTGGGAACTGAGATTAGATTACATTAGATATTAAAGATCCGATTAGAGACTGGATTAGGGATTGGGGATTAGAGATTAGAGATTAGGAATAAAATAAGATAAAGTAAGATAAGATAAGATAAAATAAGATAAAATAAGATATTAAAGATTGGATTAGAGCAGGGGTCCCCAAACATGGCAGCTTTAAGACTTGTGGACTTCAACTCCAAGAATATGATGGCTGGAGAATTCTGGGAGTTGAAGTCCACAAGCCTTAAAGCTGCCGAGTTTGAAGACCTCTGGATTAGGGATTAGGGATTAGGGATTAGGGATGAGATTAGATTAGATTAGATTAGATTAGAGTAGAGTAGAGTAGAGTAGAGTAGAGTAGAGTAGAGTAGATTAGATTAGATTAGATTGAAAAAGCACTTTAGGACAACTCTCAGGCCTTCAAGATTTGTTACTGTAATCTCATAATAAAAGTAATATTAGCATTTATAACGTTAATTTCCCAGTCTGGACCACTTTAAAAAGCTGACAATGCCTTTTTGTGGGAAAAATGGGGAAGGGGATCTTGCTGATCCAGATTACCAGACCCCCCAAACCAAGAAAGACACACAGAGCTACCTCTAGCAGTTTGCTTAAAGGAAAGCAACCTAGACCTAAGGAGAAATTTCCTGATCCTTAGAACAATCAGCCAGCGGAGCAGCTTTCAGAAGTTGTGGGTGTTCCATCATGGGAAGGTTTTCAAGAAGAGACTGGACAGCCACTTGTCTGGAATGGCATAGGGTCTCCTGCTTGAGCAGGGGGTCAGACTAGAAGACCTCCAAGGTCCCTTCCAACTCTGTTATTCCATCTTCTATGTTCTAATTGTATATTTTATATTTTGTAAACCACTTTGAGATCTTTTGACATAAGTAATAGTATAAAACTATATTAAAGGAAGCAACCACAGTGAGATTTATAACAAGAACGTCCCTGCTGCTCTCTGTAAATCAGCAAAGGATGGAGAAAGGGAATTTGGAAGGACAGCTGGACCAGCAGCCATCCGTCAGCTCAGAGGACAGAGCCTTGAAAGCCGCCTCTAGGATTTATTTTTAATGTATTTATTATCAGTGTATTTGTCAGATTAATATCTGGGCTTTTCTCCCAATGTTTGAGGTGGGTTACACGTGGATTTCCCTTTATTTTAACTTCACAACCATAATGCTGTGAGGGACTTTGGATGGGCAGGGAACGCTTGGCTGATAACCACCTTCCGAGGTCCAGATGGACGTCAACCCAGGTCTGTTCTTAGTCCAAGATTTAACCACAGATTCACATCACACGGGGGCTCTGCTGCTTTTGAACACCGGAGCCTCAAGCAACATTGATCAATAGGCACTCATCAGATCAGACAACTCCGAAAGATTTCTGAAAGCCAACTAAACTAAACCAATACGGTCCTATTGGCTTTTCCAGTGTGGAAAAAAGGCTGGTTCAGCTATCCTCCCATTTAAAAAAATTAATACTTAACTGTGTGTTTGTTTGTTTTTAAAGGCTAGGCAACTTTATACCGTGTTTCCCCAAAAATAAGACCCTGTCTTATATGTTTTTTTTGAACCCTGAAATAAGCGCTTGGCCGTATTGCCATGCACTCAAAAGCCTGATTGGGCTTATTATCAGGGGATGTCTTATTTTGGGGGAAACAGGGTATTTGGAGAACTACCTTCAAGTGAAAACACTGGAGGTTTTAAAAAAGTGATTGGATAACCCTTTTTCTGAAGTGGTACAAGTGGTCCTTGATTTACCACGTTTCATTTAATGATCGTTTAAAGCAGAGGTCTTCGAACTTGGCAGCTTTAAGATTTGTGGACTTCAACTCCCAGAATTCTCCAGCCAGTCCGCAAGTCTTAAAGCTGCCAAGTTCGAAGACTTCTGCTTTAAAGTTACAACACCACTTTTGAGCACTTTTCACAATTAATGACCGTTCCAGCATTCCCATGGTCATATGATCAAAATTCAGACACTTGGCAACTGACTCGTATTTATGACGGTTGCACTGTCCTGGGGTCATGTAATCTCCTTTTGCAGCCATCCAATAAGCAAAGTCAACGAGGAAGCCGGATTCACTTACTAATTTAAGAACTGCAGTGATTCACTTAACAAACGAGGCGAGAAAAGTCATAAAATGGAGCAAAACTCACTTCACAAATGTTTCACTTAGCAGCAGAAATTTTGGGCTCAATTGTGGTTGTAAGTCAAGGACTATCTGTATGTCCTGCTTGAGGAGGGGGCTGGACTAGAAGACCTCCAAGGTCCCTTCTAAACTCTGTTATTCTGTTGTATCAAAAGTGTTTTTTTTTAAAATTTGATTAAATTGATTTTTTGAGGAAAAAGAAGACTTTTCACTTCCTATCCTAGAAGTTTCATCAGCTGTATTGATGAAACATCTTCCTTTTCCTCAAAAAAAAAAATCAGTCCAGTTGCCTTTTCAAAAATAGAAACTTGCTCTGTTACTCAAAAACATCTTTAGATGTTGGGTCGGTTAGATCCTAAGAGCCAAGAAAACTTTGTCTGGATGTAAGCTGACTGTTGTGGCCCACCAGCGGCTGACAGAGCCGGCAGCAGATTTGGACAGTGAGGAGGTTGGGGAGGAACGTGGGCCAGTCCTGGAGTCTGGGGAAGGCTCAGATGAGGGTTCTGAGTCGGAGGCAGAGAGGTGGCCAAGCAGGGGTGAAATCTACTTACCTTCCCTACCGATTTGGAAGTGCACACTCACGGGCATGCTTAGACCCTCTGCGCATGCGCAAAGCCTTCTGCGCATGTGCAGAAGGTTAAAAAAAGGAAGGTTAAAACCAGGAAGTAACGATGACCGGGCGGGTGGGCAGACCCTCGCACTGCCGCCGTTACCAGCTCTCTGAACCACCGCCACCAAACCAGTCCAAACCGGTAGCATTTCACCCCTGGAGCCAAGGCCATCCGTTAGATCTTTGCTGCCTGCGGAGTCTCCATAGTCTGACATCAGCGAGGCAGAAGAACGGCGTCAGCCTGTTCCAGGGATGGGTTCTAAATTTTTTTACTACCGGTTCTGTGGGCGTGGCTTATTTTGTGGGCGTGGCTTGATGGTCATGTGACAATTATTTAGGATTTAGCAGAGGTACTGGTCTACCAGGCGCTTAACTGCTTGCAGAACTGTACCGATCTACCCATTTATTTTTGCAGGCACTGATCTACTCATTTGTTTTCTTTTAACACTGATCAGCCGTAGGGCGGCTCTTTGAAGCCCTACCGCAAGAGTTTAAACAGTTTTTTTCCCTCTAGCCATCAGCTGGGACTCAGGAGGCAGCAATAGATTGGGGGTGGGGCCAAATAAAAGGTAAGAATAACCCGGAGGGAGGCGGGGGGGGCATGTGGGAGCAGAACCGGTTCGGTGATGTCATATCTTCACCGCTACCGGCTCGGCAGAACTGGGCGGAACCGGGAGGAACCCACTTCTGGCCTGTTCCCAGTGTGCGCATGCGCAGACCTGCCAGATAACAGGAACAATGAAGAAAACAGGGTCGACTTGGAAGTAAGGCTTGGAGATGATTGGGCCCTCCCATAAGACATAAAAGAGGAGTGAACAGGACATGAGCTTTTAGTTCATCTGGTCGGTAAAAGCTCTGGAAAAGCTCTGTTTGACTCTGCGCTAAGTTTGGCCTTGCCCTGCATTTGGCAATTAGTTCTCTGGCAGCATTCCGAGGGAGATAAAATGAATGTTTTTAAACACTCCCGATAGACCCGTGATGGCGAACCTATGGCACGGGTGCCACAGGTGGCACGCGGAGCCATATCGGTGGGCACGCAAGCTCAGCTCCGGCATGCATGCATGTGCCAGCCAGGTGATTTTCAGGCCTTCTGGGTCCACCAGAAGTCAGGAAACATACTGTTTCCGGCCTCCGTAGGGCTTCTAGGGGGGGTGGGGAAGGTTATTTTTACCCTCCCCAGGCTCCTATAAAGGCTCTGGAGCCTGGGGAGAGCAAAAAATGGGCCTACCGAGCCCACCGTGCCATCACATGCCAAAAGGGGAGGACCACGAGGGTGCGGGGCGCATAGAATTATGGATGTGGGCACTCTTGCATGTGATCCCACCACGCTCCCCCTGCTTTTGGCACGCGATGGCAAAAAGGTTAGCCATCACTGCGATAGACTGTTTAAGAAGCCTTTCAGACTGGGAGTGACAATAATTCACAGCCCTTTGAATTAAAGAGGTTTGGCCGGACTAAGATTGTGCTGTTTACTTTCTAAGGAAGCCTAGGTAAGAACACTGACACCTTCTTCCACTTCTTTTAGTAGTTGAGAAAACCAATCAACCCAAGTCTTGAATTGCAACTGATAAAAACTTTCAGAGCTTTCCTTCAAGGCTGCGGGAGGTTTAGCAAAATAAATCCTAAAATCTGTCTAAAACATGAATAATGGGTGTAGGTCTCTATCTTGGCTATTTTATATACCTCACTAAAGAATTACTATCCCGAAATAGCTTCTGCTTTTTAAATAAAGCAATCTATTTTTAAGCCTGTAAAAATATAATTTCAAAGGAACTATTTTCATGGAAATTAATTAGCTTCCTTAGGTTTTTAATTACAGCTCTGTGATATGGGCAGGCTAATTATCCAATAATCCTATTTCTTGCGAGCAAAGAAGATTAATACAGAATGCCCCCAGCCCCAAATCTCTCACTCATCCTCTCTTAAGATACTACATGTGGCTTTAACTCATAAAAAAAAAACACTCTAGTTACCTTTCTCGCAATTTGGTGGTCAGGTTTGTTTTCTGAATTCCTAAAAACACACAAGATTTAAGAGATGCAGGTTTGTTCAGCCCCTAACAGTCTTTTTTTTTTAATTTTAAGGGTATTAACATCAAAAGGGGTTTGGAAACCACATAGATGATTTGATCCACTCCAGATTTTCATACAGTTCCTGCATATCAGTGGTGGAATTCATTTTTTTTCACTACCAGTTCTGTGGGCGTGGTTTGGTGGGCATGGTGTGGCTTGGTGGGCATGGTGTGGCTTGGTGGGCGTGGCAAGGGAAGGATACTGCAAAATCTCCATTCCCACCCATTCCAGAGGGAAGGATATTGCAAAATCTCCATTCCCACCCACTCCAGGGGAAGGATACTGCAAAATCCCCATTCCATCCCCACTCCTGGGAAAGGATACCGCTAAATCTCAATTCCCACCCCACTCTGAGGCCAGCCAGAGGTGGTATTTGCCGGTTCTCCAAACTACTCAAAACCTGCTGAATAGAACCCCAGCTGCATATCAAAGAACCATTCCTTAATACAATTAGACAAAGCCCTCTTTTGTCCTAAAAAGTAGAACATAGGGTCGGAAGGGACCTTGGAGGTCTTCTAACCCAACCCGCTGGTCAAGGAGGAGACTCTATCCCATTCCAGACAAGTGGCTGTGTCCAGTCTCTTCTTGAAAACTTCCAGTGATGGGGCACCCACAGCGTCTGGAGTCAAGTCGTTCCACTGATTATTTGTTCTCCTCGTCAAGAAATTTTTCCTTGGTCGGATCTCTCTTTAATGATCTTCACCTCATTACTTCTTGTCCTGCCCTCAGGTGCCTTGGAGACTAAATCAATCCCCTCTTCTCTGAGGCAGCCCCTCAAATACTAGAAGACAGTTATCCTATCTGTTATGTCCATATAAGGACATCCGGCCGGGGATTGGTTAATCCTCCGGGCGGGAAAGTTAAACCGCTGTCATTGGACGGCTGGTCTGCCGGAGCGCTATAAAAGGGCTCCGGCAGCACAGCCGTTCGTCTGTTCTGACTTAGTTAAGAGCTGAATAAAACTTGTTGAACAGACCCCGCTGGTCTTGTCTTCTTTCCTGCGCCTGATCTAACACTATCACCTCCAGTCCTTCCATTTGTCGGCCTAGACCAGAGGTCTCCAATCTTGGCAACTTGAAGATTTGCGGAATTCAACTCTCAGAATTCCTTAGCCAGCCAATTCTCTTAACCATTCATTGTACAGTCTGGCCTCCTGGCCCTTCATCATTTTTGTTGCTCTTCTCTGCACACTTTCCAAGGTCTCGGTATCTTTTTTGTATCACGATGACCAGAACGGGATACAGTAGTCCAAGTATGATCTAGGTTCATTTTTAACTAGGTTTAGTTAAAAATCTTGGTGAAAAGAAAAGAGGTAATTATCCTTCAGAGAAACTAAAATTGGAGTCCTAGTGGACAATCACTTAAATATGAGTCAGCAGTGTGCAGCCACCGCCAGAAAAGCTAATGCAATACTTGGTTGCATTAAACAGAGGGATAGAGTCAAAATCAGCGAGGTATTTGCGTCGCTTTATTACTGCTTTATAAAACCTTATAAATTCCACATCTGCGTGGAATCCACATCTATATGAATTCCATATCTGTGTGGAATCTCCAGTTTTAGTCACCACGTTATAAAAAAAGATCTTGAGATTCTGGAAAGAGTGCCGAGAAGAGCAACTAAGATGATTGTGAGCCTGGAGGCTAAAACATATGAAGAACGGTTGCAGGAATTGGGCACGGCTAGTCTAGTGAAAAGAAGGATTAAAAGAGCCTGCCACAAAAAGGAGGAGGTCAATCTGTTTTCCAAAGCACCAGAAGGCAAGACAAGAAGCAACGACAAAGGAGAGAAGAATCTAGAACTAAGGGGACATTTCCTGACACTGAGAACAATTAATCAGTGGAAGGGCTTGACTTCAGAAGTTGTGGGTGCTCCATCACTGGAGCCATTTGTCTGAAATGGTGAAGGATCTCCTGCTTGAACAGGGGGTTGGACTAGAAGACCTCCAAGCTCCCTTGCAAGCCTATTATTCTGTATTCTGCAAATTAAAACTCTTATTATTCTTTGAAAGTCATACATAACTAATGTATGTGACCCCCCTCCTGCGCGAGCTGCACTGGCTCCCGGTGGTCTTCCGGGTGCGCTTCTATATACCGGTATATATTTCTGCCCTTACTTCAAAGAATATTCTTTCTTTTCAAAATATATGTATACATATATATCAAATTTATATTTGCTGATAAAGAAATAAAGGGAGACTAGTATAGATCTATTTCAAGCTATTTAGCTCTCATCAGCTAGCTTGAAATAGATCTATACTAGTCTCCCTTTATTTCTTTATCAGCTAATATAAATTTGATATAAAATTGTTTGTTGTGAATGCGATTGCTTGAGGGCTCCTGGATTGGAGCTGAAAGGCAAAAGGGA
>WNWU01000044.1:8225374-8289027 GCA_012654045.1 Ptyas mucosa
TTTTACTACTGGTTCTGTGGGTGTGGCTTGGTGGGTGTGGTGTGGCTTGGTGGGCGTGGCTTGGTGGGTGTGGCAGGGGAAGGATACTGTAAATTCTCCATTCCCACCCCACTCCAGGGGAAGGTTACTGCAAAATCCCTATTTCCTCCTGATCAACTGGGAATTGGGAGGCAGAGAATAGATGGAGGTGGGGCCAGTCAGAATGTTTACTACCGGTTCTCCAAACTACTCAAAATTTCCACTACCGGTTCTCCAGAACTGGTCAGAACCTGCTGAAACCCACCTCTGATTAAGGGGCTAAAACATACAATGAACGGTTGCAGGAACTGGGCATGGCTAGTCTAGTGAAGAGAAGGACCAAGGGAAACATGAGAGCAGTCTTCCAATATTTTAAGGATTGCCACAAAGAATAGGGGGTAAAGCTGTTTTCCAAGGCACCTGAAGGCCAGACAAGGAATAATGGATGGAAACTGATCAAGGAGAGAAGCAACTTAGAACTAAGGAGAAAATTCCTAACAGTGAAAACAATTAATCAGTGGAACAATTTGCCTCCAGAAGTTGTGAATGCTCCAACACTGGAACTTTTTAAGAAGAGGCTGGAAAGCCACTTGTCCGGAATGGGATAGGGTCTCCTGCTTGAGCAGGGGGTTGAACTAGAAGACCTCCAGGGTCTTTTCCAACTCTGTTACTCTGCTGTTAAGCTCCCTCATTAAATTTCATGCCATGATGAAAAGATCTCCCGCGTGCTTTTTTTATGTGGGAAAAAAAAGTTTATCATTCAGTTTGATGAAAAGAAATTGGTTTTTGAACTCTCTTGCAGAAGAGTCGAGAATTGGGCAGACATGGTTTCTTGCCCTAATTTTTTTTTGGGGGGGGGAAGAGTCCAAGTTGTGTGTGTGTGTGTGTGTGTGTGTGTGTGTGTGATCTCTCCAGCAAGTCTGTCTTCTGCCTGGCTTCTCACGCTGCTGTTACTGAATCACCATGGGGTGCTTCCAGATTGGGAGACACAACCTGAAAAACTTTAGGCAAATATGTTATGGAAAACACTCCACCTCCCCCCCCCACCCACACATCACCTCCAACAAGAACACAACCAACAACCAACAACACTCAACAATCTCTCAATCCACCTGAAAGAGAAAGCATCTGAGAAGCAGCAAGTCAGACGTTGGTGCAGCCTTAACCAGCCAAGCCTGTTCACCTTTTGCCACGGACAACATTTTAATCTCGGGCGTGCTAATTCCTTTGCACGCGAAGAAGATCAAGAAGGCACAAAACCGAGGCCGTCAGCTCTGATCTGCATTGGCAGCTGCAAATAGGAGCATCAGCAATATTTGATCAAGGCAGCTCCGGAGTAGAGGTCAGTTAGCCCTGAAGTGGGTCAGCAGAGGAAGAATCGTTACTCAATCCATAAATGATTACACGGTGCCAGTCCGCTTCCATGCCATTTGCAGGATTTCATTTGCAGGGGTGAAAATCCATTCGCATTTGATTGCACCACATGAACTGCCCTGGGCTGCAGAATCGTGGTGGTGTTGGAATTGTCCAGCCAAAGGAGCAAAATCTAGCCATCCTAACACCTGCCTGGCCCCCTGCACAGAAGTGCACCTGGGCAGCGGAGAAACCCATCCGTTTTCCTATCCGCATCCGCACCAAATCTTTCAGGTAATGTTTATCTGATTGTTTAACCTCAGAGACCAAAACGTTCTGCAGACAGAAACTGCCTTAGAAGTATTGATAAAAAGAGAGCAAGCTTTCTCTTCCCTTTTTAATGAGATTTCTCTTTGGAAAGAAAGAAGTTGGGAATTGAAAAGCAGTAAAAAGGTTTCAGATGGAAGGCGGGATCTGAATATCCCCCACCGCCCAACCCCAAACCTTTCTAGATTGAAGCAGTGTATGCAGGTCATCCTCGACTTACGACCACAATTGAGCCCAAAACATATGTTGCTAAGCGAGTAATTCCTTAAGTGAGTCTTGCCCCCATTTTAGGACTTTTCTTGCCACGGCTTCACTGCTTCACTTAACAGTCAGTGGTTTCCCCACTGACTTTCCTTGTCAGAAGGTCGCAAAAGAGAATCACATGGACTACAACCGTCACAAATGTGAATCCGTTGTCAAGCATCCAAATGTAAATCATGTGACCATGGGGATGCCGCCACAAGTCACTTTTTTCAGTGGCATTGTAACTTCGAATGGCCACTAAGTAAACTGTTGTAAGTCGAGGACTACCTGTACAAATCCAAGAAAGTAAATATGATGTTCTTTTTAATCATTTCAGTCGTGTCCAGCTCTTGATGACTTTACGGGCAAGTGCTCAACAATCAACCCATGGAACAGAAGTTGCCCTCGGAAGTTGTGGGAGCTTCATCACTGGAGGCTTTCAAGAAGAGGCTGGGCTGCCATCTGTCAGAAATGGCATAGGGTCTCCTGCTTGGGCAGGGGGTTGGACTGGATGACCTACAAGGTCCCTTCCAACTCTGTTAATCTGTTAAGTACTCAGCATGGCTAGTCTAGTCAAGAGAAGGACCAGGGAAGACAGGATAGCATCTTCCAGTATTTGAGTGGCTGCCACAGAGAGGAGGGGGTCAAGCTATTCTCCAAAGGACCTGAAGGCCAGACAAGAAATAATGGATGGAAACTGATCAAGGAGTGATTCAATTTCCTGACAGTGAGAACAATCAACCAAAGGAACAGAAGTTGCCTTCAGAAGTTGTGAGAGCTTCATCACTGGAATCTTTCAAGAAGAGACTGGACTGTCATCGGTCAGAAATGGTGTAGGGCCGTGATGGCATGTGTGCTGAAAGTGGCACGCAGAGCCATCTCTCCCGGCATGTGAGCCAGTGCCCATTGCTCTTCCAGGTTATGTTGCGCTGGCCAGCTGGTCTTCACGCGTGGGGGAGCGCTGGAAGAGCAGCTGTCCAGTGCTCATGCTGGGAAGATGATCTTCTGGTTTCCAGCATGCGCATGTGCACCGGTCACCTGGTCTTCCGGTTTCTGGCGCCAGACCAGCTGGCCGGCACGCATGTACACCAGTGGTGGGTTGGTTGGTTGGTTGGTTGGTTGGTTGGTTGGTTTGTTTGTTTGTTTGTTTGTTTATTTATTTATTTATTTATTTTCTATGCTGCCCTTCTCCTTTCAGACTCAGGGCGGTGAACAGCCAACTAAAAGTGCAATATACAAAAGTTAAAAGCAATTTAAAATGATATAAATAAATTTGGCTCAATTTTAAGTTAAAAATCAATAACAAAAACTTTAAAACCGACATGGGGTCAGGCCAGCCCAGCTAACCGAAAAAGATGAGTTTTAAGGGCCCGACAAAAAATCCGGAGATCTGGGATCACTCGTATCTCTGGGGGGAGGTCGTTCCAGAGAGTAGGCGCCACCCAGAAAAGGCTCTCTCCCTGAGGGTCACCAGCCGACATTGTCTGGCCGACAGCACCCTGAGGAGGCCCTCTCTGTGGGAGCGAACTGGCCAGTGGGAGGCAGTTGGTGGCAGAAGGCGGTCCCGTAAGTACCCCGGCCCTAAGCCATGGAGCGCTTTAAAGGTGGTCACCAACACCTTGAAGCGCACCCGGAAGTCCACCGGAAGCCAATGCAGCTCGCGCAGGAGAGGCGTCACATGGGAGCGCCCCGTCGCTCCCAGGATCCCCCGTGCGGCTACATTCTGCACCAGTTGGAGCCTCCGGGTGTACCCCAAGGGGAGCCCCACGTAGAGAGCATTACAATAGTCCAGACGAGAAGTGACGAGTGCTTGAGTGACTGTACGTAAGGAGTCCCAATCTAGAAAGGGGCGCAACTGGCGTATCAGGCAAACCTGAAAGAAAGCCCCCCTGGCCACGGCCGTCATATGCTCTTCTAAAGACAGCCGTGAGTCCAGGAGGACACCCAAGTTGCGCACCCTGTGCTCCTGTTTCAGACCGGTTCGCAAGAACCGGTAGTAAAACTGGCGGGAGGCTCCACCAACTGCCCCGGATGTCGTCATCTGCAATCTGAGCAAGTGCAGAAGATTCTGTGCATGCACAGAAGCAAGGCGCATACGTAGAAGCAAGGCGCGTGCACGAGCGAAGCAAGCATGCCCACGCGGTCCCATTGTGAACCAGTAGTAAAGGTAAGTAGAACCCACCCCTGATGTGTGCACCAGAAACTGGAAGATCATATTCCTGACGTACACATGCACACTGGGTAGCTGCTTTTCTGATTTCTGGCGCGTGCATGCTCCCATTTGGGCACTCGGTACTGAAAAGGTTCACCGACACTGGTGTAGGGTCTCCTGCTTGGGCAGGTGGTTGGACTAGATCAGTGATGGCTAACCTTTTTGAAGTCGCGTGCCAAAAGCGGGGGGAGCGGGGGGGTCGTGGGTGCCTGGCCCACATCCATAATTCAATGTGCCCCGTCTTCCTGTGCATGCACACATGACCCCCCAACACTTCCTCCTGCTTTTGGCATGCGATGGCACGGTGGACCCAGTAGGCCTGTTTTTCCCCCTCCTCAGGCTCCAGAGGCTTTCTAGGAGCCTGGGGAGGGCAAAACAGCCTTCCCCATCCGCCCCGGAGGCCTTCCGGAGGCCAGAAACAGCCAGTTTCCTGACTTCCGGTGGGACCGGAAGACCTGAAAATCAGTTGGCTGGTGCGTGCATGCGCACTGGAGCGGAGCTAGGGCAACACTCGAGTGGCCACCAATATGGCTCCGCGTGCCACCTGTGGCACCCATGCCATAGGTTCGCCATCACGGGACTAGATGATCTACAAGGTCCCTCCCAACTATGTTAATCTGTATCTACCCTTTCAAGCACAGCTTCTTTCAATTGTTGGATGTTCAATTTGGCATCAGATTTGATGTGATCGAGCCAGCGAGTTCTTTCTTTGGCCCATCTTCTTCTTCCACTACCCATCCCTAGCACTGTTGCCAGGGATAAAATGCTTCCGGTTCGGACCGGATCACCCGATCCGGTAGTGATGGAGGCAGGTGGTTCGGAGAACCGGTAGCAAAAATCCCTGCTCACCCCCCATGGCCAGCTGAGCCGCACAATCATCAGAGGCTTTTTTTTTACTTTTAAAAGCATTTTTTCTACAACCTCTTCGGCTGAAGATGTTGTAGAAAAAATGCTTTTAAAAGCCTCTGATGATCCCAGCTGAGCCGCGCGATCATCAGAGGCTTTTTTTTTTACTTTTAAAAGCATTTTTTCAGCCAAAGAGGTTGTAGAACAAATGCTTTTAAAAATAATTTAAAAAGCCTCTGATGATTGCGCAGCTCAGCTGGGCAATGGGGGGGGGGGGGGAGGGATTTTTGCTACCGGTTCTCCGAACCATCCGCCTCCATCGCTACCGGGTTGAAACCAGGGGCATTTCACCCCTGGTTGTAAGTGGGAAAAACGGTCATAAGTCACTTTGTTTAGTGCCCTTGTAACTTTGAATGCTCACTCAATAAAGGATTGTAAGTCAAGGAGTACCTGTAATACGTCAGGTGTGAAGCACAGTAATTGCATGCTTGACATATTGTCCGATGCTGCAGCAGAACAAGGAACTTTTCCAGAATATGGAGCAGCTCAGCTGTTAAAATATAATTTTAGTTCATGGGAAAGACAAAAAAACAACAACAATATTTGCCCTCATTCTTCTTACACAAGCTCTGCTGGAAACTATTAATTCGAACAAGCTTTGATTTAGGAATATTATTATTAGCAGGGAAGTTAAAGTTAAGATACAAGAACTATTAGTCAGTGGAATACTTTCTCTCCTGGAGTGGTGAGTGCTCCATCACTGAGGTTTTTCCAAAATAGACCGGACGGCTATTTAATCAGAATGATATAAGGCAGTGATGAGTAACCTTTTTCTCTTTGTGTGCCAGCGTGCATGCCGGCACCCATAATGTAATGCATGCCTCCCCCGCATGCAGGCACACATGACCCCCCCATGTCCTCCCGTACATGTGCACGCGATCCGCCATGTGACCCCTCCTAACCCTGCCCAGTTGCTGGGTGGGCATGGCCATGGTGGTGGGCACGGCCTACTCGGCCTTCTGCACCATGATGGGGGAGGTGTTTTCGGGGAGGGGGCCAGGCTCCGGAGGCTTCCCTCGAGCCTCTGGGAAGGCGAAAACAGCTTCTGAGGGCTCCAGAGGCCGGAAAAGGACTCAATTCAGGACTTCTGGAACTTCCATGAGGCCAGTTTTTTGCCCTCCACAGGCTCCGGAGGCTTTGCATGAGCTTCCGGAAGGGCGAAAATGGCCTCCCCCGGGCTCCAGAGGCTGGAAATGGGCCCATTTCCAGACATCCGGAAGGCCCGTTTTTCTCCCTCCCTGTGCGGGCCTGCACTTATCTGGCATCCAAAACGGGCCACGTGGAAACTCCTAGGAGCCTCCTGGGCCCAAAAATGGGATTTGGGGGGGGGGGCGCTCCACCCACCCCCTGTACTTGTACCCGCGACCTGACCCCGGCCCCCCACGCATGCATGTGCAACCCCTGCACATCACAAAAATCAGCTGGCCAAGCAGGAGGCGTGCACATGCATGCACAGTGGAGCTTAACTGGGCGATGGCTCGTGTGCCCACAGAGAAGGCCATCACAAATATAAGGTCTCCTGCCTTGAGCATGGGACTGGACTACAAGACCCCTGAGGCCCGTTCCAGCCCTAGGAGTCTATGAAAATCTATGAGTTCCAACTTTCTGTGTTTAAAGACGAAACCTATACAACTCGTTCGTTTAGTGCCCATTTGAAGTTAACAACCGCACTGAAAAAAGTAACGGATGACCGTTTTTCACACTTATGACCATTGCAGCATCCCCATGTTCACATGATTCACGTTCGGATGCTTGATAACTGACTCAAATTTATGACGGTCGCAGCGTCCCGGGGTCACAGGTTCCCCTTTGGAGACCTTCCCACAAGACAAAATCAGTGGAGAAACCAATAATTCCCTTCACAAATGTGGCAAGAGAAGTCATGAAACAGAGGTGTCAAACTGGATTTCTTCAAGGGCCGGATCAGCATTGTAACTCTCCTCCGCGGGCTGGCAGGGGGGAGGGGGGTAGTGGGGTAGTGGGGTTGAGATGGGACGGACGCCTCCAGCAGCACCCTGCTGGCCAAAATGGGGAGCAGGGGGGGCACACCCTCCGTGCCTCACTTTTGGCCTCCCCGTCCTCCAGCAGCACTCTGCCGGCCAAAGGAGGGCCACACCGAGGCCTCCATGTGGCCTGTTTTTGGCCGGCAGAGTGCTGCAGGAGGCCGGGGAGGCTGAAAACGGGCCGTGGGGGAGGGGGCACATGCAGTCCATTTTGGCTGGCAGAGGCACCACGGGACAGTCCTTTGATATTTCCAGGCCGGCCCCGCAGGCAAAGATTTAAGCACCCTGCGGCCCAGATCCGGCCCACGAGCCTTGAGTTTGACACCCCTATCATAAAATGATGCAAAGCTCACTTAACAAATTTCTCACTGAACAACATAAATTTGGGGCTCAATCGTGGTCGTAAGTTGAGGCCTACCTGTATAGCAGTGTTTCTCAACTTCAACAACTTTAAAATGTGTGGACTTCCACTTTGAGAATTTCCCCAGCCAGCTTTGCTTTGTTGAAGACCTTAAAGTTGCCACGGTTGAGAAATACTGCTATATATTTTGCTATATTTGCAAAACGCTAGCCTGTTTGCTCCAACTTTCCTGATGCACCGGAAAATCTCTTTTGTGAAGGCAGGGCAGCCTGCATCCGTTGACTGTTTTGGTAACTGCTGTTAGACTTCTTATCGCTATGAGGAATTACTCACAAAAGGAAGGATTTCTGTGCGCTGAGAGTTATTACAGTGTCATGACAACCCTGAGATTATTAGGACAGCGAACCAACTTTTAACTCGCTTCAAAGTAATAACTGGAATTTGGAAAAAGAGGCAACTTTAAGGCTGGGGAGAGGAGAAAGGCTTTAGATCTTGCGTGAAAGCAATCCTCTTTGATATAAAGATTAGAAGGAGAAACCAGGCACACCAGGCTTCCAGCTAGGCAACGAAATGTTTCAGCCATCTTTGTCTGCCTGCAACCTCACCAGAGGTGGTATTTAGCCTGTTCAGATCGGTTCAAGTGAACCGGTCGTGGCGACCTGCAGATCGCCCACCCTCCCGGGCACAATCCCGTCCTATATCGCTGTGTTTTTGATGCCGTACACATGTGTGGATGGCACGTACAAGTGAATTGCCGTGTTGTTTGATGTTGCACGTGTGGAAAGCGTGCTCGAGCGAATTGCCGTGTTGGCTGATGTTGTACATGTGTGGATAGCGTGCGCGAGCGAATTGCCGTGTTGTTTGATGTCACACGCATGTGTGGACGGTGCATGTGAATGAATTACCATTGTTTTATGACACTGCACGCATGTGTGGATGGCGCACAGACAAACAAAGCAAGCGTGCACACACATTTCCAGTGCTGGGTGAACAGGGTGCTACAATATGTAAAGCCCACCTCTGAAGCTCACATTGGAGAAAGCAAAAAGCAGACTGTGGTGCAACAGCAAAAGAAATCAGCAGTCAAGGGTTCAAGACCCTTTCCAGTCATCTCGGCTCCCTTCCCTGTCCGGTTTTCCTCAGCCAAATGACAAAGCAATGGTACTATTACAGATATGAATCATAGGGCTGAATGGGACTTTGGAGGTCTTCTGTTCAACCTTTTGCTCAAGGCAGGAAATCTTATACCAGGGGTCTCAAGCTTGATTTCATTGAGGGCCGCATCAGGGTTGAGTTTGACTACCAGGGTGGGCGTGGCCAGGATGGGCGTGGCTAGCTCAACATCACTCGGGTCAGGTGGCACCTGTGGTGGCCCGTGGTCCTTCTGCCAGCGGAAACAGGCTCCCGATCTTTGTTTCATCTGGGATGGCTTCCTGCAACCCTCTGCCAGCGGAAAAGGAGCTCAGGAGGGCCATACACGCCCCCCCCCCAGCTCTGTTTTCACTGGCAGAAGGCTTCAGGAGGCTGTGGCAGCCGAAAACGAAGCTTGGGAGCCCATTTTCACTGGCAGAAGCACCACGGGCTGGTCTTCTGCTGTTTCCAGGGCATCCGGCCCCCCGGCCTTGAGTTTGACACCTGGAAACTGGAAGAGCAGCTCTCTGGCCTGCATACACGTGCTGGGAAGGTGAGCTTCTGGTTTCCAGCGTGCACTTGTGTACTGGACAGCCTGTCTTCGTGCGCGCATACGCACCAGAAACCGGAAGACCAGGTGACTGGCACGCATGCGCACTCCAGAAACCGGAAGCTCTTCTGGTTTCCAGTGCTGCCCCGCGCACCCGCCCGCCCACCTGCAGTCCTGTTTCAGCACTCGGTGCCGAAAAGTTTCGCCAACACTCACCTATGTGGTCACAGGAAGTAGAAAATGACTTGCTGGCATGTAATCTATCAATCCCTGAGCCTCAAACGAAGACATTCATCCCTCCATGCTAAGTTAAACTGGCCTCCACTTTGTATTTTTCACCCTTGCCATTTCCAAAGCCAGCAAGCCCTAAAGGTGCTGGATATAAGCACCCAACAGGTTAATAGTCACAATCTCTTGTACGAAGGGGACAGGGGAAAGAAGCATTTAAAACACCCAACCTCTCTGTAATTCTTTTTCTGCTCCTCCACATTTAGTTGCCATCTGTCAATTATAACCGTTTCGAGCTGAAAGAGTCTGTTCCCTCACAGCTATATTTATTTTTATTGTGTTATTACAGAGAGGGGGGGGGGATTCAATCTCCTAAGTAAACTTTCAATTTACAGCTTCAGCATATCTCTCGTTCACTGTAAAGTCATAAAAGGACTAAAATCATGCAACTTTCAATGTTCCCTGTTTTTTCAGCCACCGCAAAAACAAAAGACTGATCACCAAACCTGACCAGAAGCAGGAATTGTAAAATACCAAATCTCAGATCATCAGTCTTGAACCCAGCTCACTGTTCTTCTGACATGGGAACACACCGTTTCCCTGCCCCCAAGAGTAAAAAAAAAGAGAGAGGAAAACACACAGGGAGAGCTCTACCCTTCTCCCAATCCATAAAAAAAGGCAGAATTACAAGCTCAGCAGCATATGAATCACTCTCATCAAAACAGACCGAGTCCTTGTTTTTATATTTCTTCTTCTCCCAAACGGATATAAGAAACAAAGAGAGGGGAAAAAAATATAAAGTGATTCAATCAGTTGCAAAACCTTGAGCACCAGTTTACAAGAGGCATTTTCTGCTGTCCTAAGATAAAAATATCAGGTTCAAAATTAAATCCTTCCCCGGCTTTGTGATCCCTTTTCATTGGAGGTTTTCTGTCGAGATACTAGCTTGCCTGGGCGATTGGAAGGAGCCGAGACACAGATCTCCATCAGCTCAGCAGAAGCTGTTTCTCCCCAATGTTGCAGGGGTAGATGAGGCTGCTGTCCTGCAGGTTGGGACAACCCCAAGCTCACACTGCAAGGGCTGAAGCACTTCTTCAGCCATTCAAATCAATCCTGCAGCTCAAATCCATCATCTCCGGAGGAAATCCTACCCCCTTGGAAGAGCATAAAAACAATATTACAAAGATGATTAGGGGACTGGAGGCTAAAACATAGGAATGGTTGCAGGAACTGGGGATGTCTAGTCTGATGAAAAGAAGGACTAGGGGAGACATGATAGCAGTCTTCCAATATCTCAGGGGCTGCCACAAAGAAGAGGGAGTCAGGCTATTCTCCAAAGCACCTGAAGGCAGGAGAAGAAGCAACGGGTGGAAGCTCATCAAGGAGAGAAGCAACTTAGAACTAAGGAGAAATTTCCTGACAGTTAGAACAATTAATCAGTGGAACAACTTGCCTGCAGAAGTTGAGAAAGAGTCGCCAGGGAGACCGAAGTCCCTGAGAGACAGACCTGACCAGAGACCGCAGGCTGGCCAGGCGCTCCTTGGAAAGATAGATCCTGCTCTTGACCATATCGATGACAGTCCTGAGGTGTTAGATGCGGGTCGAGGGTATCAGATGGCTCTTTACCCGGTTGATCGAAAAGCATGAGCCGTCAGGACCTGGAGGGTGGAGTCCAGATCCTGAAGCGCCCGTGCCTCCGAGCTCGACTGGATCAGGAGATAGTCCAGATAGCATTGGATGCGAACCGGTAGAGCCCGGAGGTGAGCCGCAAAAGCAGCCATCAATTTCGTAAACACTCGGGAAGCCGAGGACAAGCCGAATGGAAGGGCGCTATACTGATAGTGGCGACCCGCATGGCAAAAACCGCAGAAATTTGGAGTAAGCCGGGTGAATGGGGACATGCAATAAGCCTCTGTCAGGTCAAAGGACGAGAGGAAGTCCCCTACTCTAATGCCCTCCAGGATTGATAGGAGGGACTGCATCTTGAACCGCCGGTAGATGAGCCAGCGGTTCAGAGACTTGAGGTCTAGAATGGGTCTCCAGCCCCCCAAGGATTTCTGAACGACGAACAGGCGGGAATAAAAACCTTGCCCGTGCTGCTCCTGTGGAACAGGCTCAATGGCCCAGATGTCTAAAAGGTGATGGATGGCCTGTTTCAGCAGGATCCGTTTCTGCTGATCCCAAGCAAGGGGGCATCGGAGGAATCTGTCGGGAGGGGTGGAGAGAAATTCCAGGGAGAGGCCCCACCGTACCGTCTCCCGGACCCAAGCGTCCGACGAGGTGGCTTCCCACTGGCTGGCAAGAGAGCCAGGCGGCCCCCAATGGGAAGCCTGGATGTGCAGTTAGCGGGGTCTGCGATAAGGCCGACCCTGCCCCCCCTGGAAAGGTCGCTTGAAGTTTCCCCTTTGAGACTGGGAAGTTTGGTGATCTGGGGGTCGGGAGCAGTGGGGAAAGGTCCTGGGTGACTGAGCTCCCGCGAAGGAGAAATCAAAGGGCCGAAAGGAATGATAATGACCAGAGGAAGACCGTTGGTCAGATCTCCTGGAAACATTGGGAAGGATACGTCTTTTGTCCTTAGTCTCTATGAGCAGAGGTTCCAAGGGGGGCCCGAACAAGGAAGGACCTTCGAAGGCAGAAGTGGCCAAGCGCCACTTCGATTTGGCATCCGCCTGTCAATTGCGGAGCCACAATAACCAGTGAGAGATGATTGTGGAGCCAATCGCCTTAGCCGCAAAATGGGACAAATTAAGGGTCGCATCCGTGGAGAACTCTAGAACGGCCAAGATCTTAATAAGGTCCTGATGGGACCTGGCATCCGACACAGGGAGCCTATCCTGCATTTGACGGAGCCACAAAATTGCAGCCCTCTTAAAAAATGAGGATGCCATGGCAGCTTTAGCTGCCCAGGCAGAGGCCTGATGAGATTTCACCAACAACTGTTCGAGCCTCTTTTCCTCTGGGCGGAGGTTATCTTCTGGGGGGCCAGCCAGATTGGAAGGAGCCGACAGAGCCGCCACCGGAGGGTCCACGCTGGGAATCTGAAGAAGAGTAGCCAGCTCCTGGGCCCGGTTATATAGGCGTCTGTCCAGTTGGTTGGGGTTAGGCCCCGATGCTGGAGACGACCATTGTCTTTTTTTTTTTTAAACATCCCTGAATAGTTTGGGCCCCAGGATCTCCTCCGTTTCGACCATAGGCTCTTCAAAGAGAGGAACCAGAGTCCCTGATTCCGCCCCCCAGGGGGCTGGGGGAGATCCCAGACCTGTAGTCAACTTTGCCTTATGCAGAAGGGATCTGAACAACTGGGGTTTGAAGAGACCCAAGAACGGTGGTTGATCGGGGCCTAGGTCTTCATCATCAGAAAGATCCCGGTCCCAAACTTCTTCCCCTGCCAAGTATGGGTTGCCCGTGGAAGGAACAGAGGAAATGGCAACCCCAGCTGGAACTTGGCCCTCATCTAACTGAGAGCCCTCCATCTCAATATGGGAGCAGGCAGAGCCTGAGACCCAAGAGGAGGTCCGACGCTGTAACTCTGCCTGAACCCCCTTCTGGATTGCATCCTGAATAAACGTGATCAGATGCGGGGGAATATTGGGCCCCGTGGAAGCACCCTCCCCCGAACTCGCCTGCGAGGCAGGGCGTTCAATAGGTGGGGGGACAGTATCTTGGGCCCTGGGGGGAGTGGGCTCAGACTGAGGGCCAAATAGAGCTCCTTGAACGTCCCCTTGAAGGGGAGAGATTTCTTTCCCCCCATCAGGGGAGAAGGGGGGAATTGCAGGAGGCGGGTCCAAAGGCACCTCGGGCAGCATGGGGCAGGAGGAGCCATGGGTGCGAGCTCCGGGCCCAAGGGTCCTGGGAAAGGAGGAGAGGAGAGCTCCCTAATGGAGGCTTCCTTGATGGCCTTTTGAATCGACTTCTTGATGGCCTGATGTAAACGTAACTCTTCCTTAACTCTTGTAGCCGCTGCCTTATCCTCCTTAGAGGAGGAGGCCTTCTTCGGCTTTTTGGCATGCTGAGGGACGGAAGGTCCGGGGGCTGACCTTCGCCTTGGCATGACGAGCTGCCATGCTGGGACCTCGAAAGGAAAGTCCTTCGGTAACCAGGAGGCCAATAAAATGGCGGCCGCTCACCGAGTCGTTCCAAAATGGCGGCCACTGCAGGTGGATGCTGAGTCTCCAATGGCGCCAGGGAATGCCCCACACTGCTTCTGGTGTTTTCGTGGCTGCAAGGGAGCTGGTCTGGTTCGCAGCTGAGATGGTGGAGCGTATGGGGAAACCCCAGGAATGCTCGAATTTAATCGCCCAGGCGCCGCAGTAGCGGCAAAAGCGCAATGGCGGCAATGGCGGCAAGGTGGTGATGGGAATCCCCCCACTTGTGGATTCGCCGCCAGAGAGCACTGCCGCTTCAGAGACAAAAGGGAGCCGATCGAGGTGCCTTCGGCAAGAGGGAATCCCCAACTTGCCGGACTTGCCGCTTAGAGCTAAAGCCGCCTGAAGGGAAGATCGAGAGCCTGCGACTCGTAAGGAGACTCTGGCAGTGGGCTTGGGCGTGAGCCCGTCACGCTGCAGAGGGGAGAGCCTCAACCGAAGGGAGCCTCAATCCCCTGGGACTGTAAACGGTCTCCAGCGGGCTCGGACCAAAGCCCTTCTCGCTGGTGCACCTCGCTCCCTACTCAACGAGAAATCTAATTTAGGAAAAGTCCAATTAATGGAAATTCGAAGCAAAAAGGCTAGAGAGAAAAGTGGGTGCTTGTGATCTGAACAGATCGAGTCCGAAAGCTGGGAGACAGCAGCAGGAGGAGTTGTTTCCTAACTGTCTGACTCGATCTGCCCAGATACAGCAGTTAACCCTATCATGACCACTGGCCCCTCGCTCCCTTAGAAATAAAAAACATTCCAATACAAAATTTAAAAATAATTATAAACTTTGGCCAAAAATTTAAAAACCTCCCAACTAAAACCCATTAGACAATTAAAAATCTTCTTGAAAGCCTCTAGTGATGAAGCTCCCACAACTTCTGAAGGCAACTTGTATTCCATGGGCTGATTGTTCTCACTGTCAGAAAATTCTTCCTTATTTCTAGGTTGAACCTCTCTTTGATCGGTTTTCATCCATTATTCCTTATCCGGCCTCAGGTGCTTTGGAAAATAGGTAGACTCCCTCCTCTCTGTGGCAGCCCCTCAAATATTTGAAGACTGCTATTATGTCTCCCCTGGTCCGTCCCTTCACTAGACTAGCCATGCCCAGTTCTTCATATGTTTTAGCGAAGGGCAGCTGAACAAGCAAAATCTCCATTCCCACCCCGCTCTATGGGAAGGATACTGCAAAATCCCCATTCCCTCCCCATTTCTGGGGGAAGGATATTGCAAAATCTCCATTCCCACCCCACTCCAGGGAAAGGATATTGCAAAATCTCCATTCCTACCCCACTATGGGACCAGCCAGAGGTGGTATTTGCAGGTTCTCTGAACTACTCAAAATTTCTGCTGCTGGTTTTCTGAAGTGCTCAGAATTTCCACTCTCGGTTCTCCAGATCCTGTCAGAACCTGCTGGATTTCACCCCTGAGGCTGGGTGTGGATGCAGAATGGCAGACTAAGGGCAGCGCTGCCCACACCCCATGACAAATGCAGAACACACGATCGGCTTGAGCCAAGTTCAGGTGACCAATGCTGAGGACAGAATACCCAGGTTCTGACCACTGAAACAACCAACTTTTATAGGGCTACATAATAGATGCTGACCAGCGATGATGTGAAACGCCAATCATCTTATTATAATAACACTGGTTAGGTTTTTCTGCTTATATTGAGAATGCACACTGAATAAAGTGGAGCTCAGCATGATTCAGCTTCTCTGATGAAGCACTTCCTAATTTCCATTTAAAAATAGAAGTGTTGAAACGTGAGCCAGCATCTGCAAATCTCTAAGCAAAAGTGTTAGAAAGACCTGTCTGACTTCAGAGGCCTCGATAATTTGAAAGTTTAACCTCACCAGCCTGTAGCTTATTATTCAGCTTTCTACAGTGGTCCTATTTGTCTCCCTTATTATTATTTTCCAAAATTCCTTTTCAAAAGCACTTTAAATTCATTCAGAGAAAGATCAACAACTTCTGGATTTGGAGGTTCCAATTCCAGAAGCTCTGAAATATCTAAATTGATTCCAAAACTGAAGGGAAATCTCAGCATTTTTACTCTTGCCATTAAAAGTCACCACCTCTCTGATACCATTTCACTGCTTTGGCGGATATTGCTACCAATCAGAGTTTCCTATCTTTTATTTTTAAAGGAAATTTGGCAGTTTGGCCAGCTGCCTTGAAAACCAATTAAAATGTCCCTGCCCCCAGAAAGGGCCATTTCAAGACTTGCATTGTTCTCTTCACTAAGTAAGCCCACCTCAATAATTGCATCAGAACTGATTGGTTCTGAAATGTCCACTCCAAATAATTTATTATAATAAATTATTCCACATTTGTAATAGTGCGTCCAATTCCGGTTACTGCAATACAAAAAAGATGTTGAGACTCTGGAAAGAGTGCAGAAAAGAGCAACAAAGATGATTAGGGGACTGGAGGCTAAAACATACGAAGAACGGTTGCAGGAATTGGGTATGGCTAGTCTAGTGAAAAGAAGGACTAGGGGAGACACGATAGCAGTCTTCCAATATCTCAGGGGTTGCCACAAAGAAGAGGGAGTCCACCTATTCTCCAAAGCACCTGAGGGTAGGACAAGAAACAACGGATGGAAACTCATCAAGGAGAGACGCAACCTAGAACTAAGGAGAAACTTCCTGACAGATAGAACAAATTAATCAATGGAACAGCTTGCCTTCAGAAGTTGTGGGTGCTCCATCACTGGAGATTTACTTCTAAGAAGAGATTGGACAGCCATTTGTCTGAAATGGTATAGGGTCTCCTGCTCGAGCAGGAGGTTGGACTAGAAGACCTCCGATGTCTTTTTCAATTCTGCTACTCTGCATTATGTAATACTTACAGAACAATTTCAGACAAGATCCATAATAATGCCAGGAAGGATGGAATTCCAATTTGGTGAGTCTGGAAGCTGGTTAAGATGAAACAAATCCAGGCTGCTCTTCTGCCTTTTCCAATGTATGCAGAATACAGAATACCGAATAACAGAGGTAACATTCCAGACAATTCATCTTTTCTTGAAAAATTCAAGAAAAGCTGAGACATGATAGCTATGTTCCAATATTTGAAGGGCTGCCACAAAGAAGAGGGAAGTCAAACTATTTTGCAAAGCACCAGAAGGCAAGGCAAGAAGCATTGGATGGAAACTAATCAAGGAGAGAAGCAGCTTAGAACTAAGAAGAACATTTCCCAACGGTGAGAGCAATTAACCAATGGAATGGCTTGCCTTCAGAAGTTGTGGGTGTCCCATCACTGGAGACTTTTAAGAAGAGACAGAATAACAGAATAACAGAGTTGGAATGTACTTTGGAAGTGTTCTAGTCCAACCCTCTGCTCAGGCAGGAAACCCTGTACCTGTGATGGCAAACCTATGGCACATGTGCGTGCCAGCCAGCTGATTTTTGGACCTTCTGGGCCCACTGGAAGTTGGCAAACAGGCCATTTCTGGCCTCTGGAGGCTGGGGAGAGCAAAAAAACAGGCTAACAGTGCCATTGTGTGCCATTAGCACACACTAAGGGGGGTCGCACACACATGTGCGGGGCAGGGTGCATAGAATTATGGGTGTGGGCACATGCGTGCGCCCGCCCCCCGCTCCTGGCACACAATGGCAAAAAGGTTAGCCATCACTGCCCTATACCAGTGATGGCTAACCTTTTTGCCGTCGTGTGCCAAAAGTGGGGGGAGCGCGGGGGGCAGGGGTGAAATGCTCCCGGTTCGGACCGGATCGCCTGATCAGGTAGCAATGGCGGCGGGTGGTTCGGCGAACCGGCAGCAAAAATCCCTGCGCCCTCCCACCCCACCCCATGCCCAGTTGAGCCGCAGGATCATCAGAGGCTTTTTTTTATTAACTTTTAAAAGCATTTTTTCTACAACTTCTTCCGACGAAAAAATGCTTTTAAAAGTAAAAGAAAAAGCCTCTGATGATCACGTGGCTCAGCTGGGATCATCAAAGGCTTTTCAAAGCATTTTTTTCTGCAACCTCTTGGCCAAAGAGGTGGTAAAAAAAATGCTTTGAAAAGTCTCTGACGATCCCAGCTAAGTTCCCTCATCGGCAGAGGCTTTTCAGAGCATTAGAAAAAATGCTTTGAAAAGTTTTTTTTTTAAAAAAAGTTGGCCACGCCCCACCCGGTCACATTACCCCACCACCACCAAGCCACACCCACAGAACCGGTAGTAACAAATTTTACATTTCACCACTGGTGGGGGATACATGTGCACGTGCCCACACCCATAATTCAATGCACCCTGCCCCATTTCCAGCCTCCAGAGGGCCGGGGGGGGCTGGGAAAGGTCGTTTTTGCCCTCCCTAGGCTCCTAGAAAGCTTCTGGAGCCTGGGGACGGCGAAAAACGGGCTTTATCCATACACAAACACCCCGGATGCCCTCCGGAGGCTGGAAACAGCCTATTTCCCGACTTACGGTGGGCCCAGAAGGCCCGAAAATCAGGTGGCCGGCATGCGCATGTGTGCTGCAGGTGAGCTAGGGCAACGCTCGCATACCCACTGATATGGCTCTGCATACCACCTGCGGCACGCGTGTCATAGGTTCGCCATCACGGCTCTATACCATTTCAGACAAATGATTGTCCAATGTGTTCTTAAAAACGTCCAGTGATGGAGCATTCAAAACGTCTGGAGGCAACTTCTGGAGACTGGGCAGCTATTTGTCTGAAATGATAGGGTCTCCTGTTAGAACACCTCCAATGTCCCTTCCAACTCTGTCATCCTAAGTTTTGAAGTCCATGCTCTATAGAGACTTCAGACTTCAGGGATGGAGCACCCACAACTTCCTGACGGGCTGAAGTACAATTCCCATCATTGGCACCGACGGTGCTGGGAGATTATTGGAATTGACATCTCACACACCTAGAATGCATCAACTTGATTAAGACATCCAGGCACTTTACCCCTTAATGACTGGGATGACAAACAACTTTGCCAAGTATAATTAACGTGTGCATGATTTACAGGCTGCTCAAAATATCTAAAGGTGCAAAAGTTGCCCATTCTGTTTTTTTTTTCTAAACAGCCAAGAAGCTGCTCCTTTTACACGCAGAAACACAAAAGCATCGCAGTTCTGTTGCATCCATTACATCGACTAACAAACGCCGGTGGGAAGCTCACAGCGTCTTCCCAATTGCATTCCTAAGGAGTAGGTGTTGTGCAGGAATGCGGTCCCCGATTTGGGAATATTACCGCCATCATGGCTAAGTAGCTACAGATTGACTAATTTATGGACTGATGCTCTTTGGAAGTTGTGACCGTATTATCAAATTGGTATTCTGTCAGAGCAAGATGCTCTTCGAATGCAGTGACCTATTCATCCCTCTGGCTGGTGACAACAGTTGCAATTCAACCATTCTAGGAAATGCCAGACTTGAGGCCAGTATTTCTGCAAGTTTTTTTTTTTTTAATGAACTTAGGTTGAAAGTTTTACAAAGAGCATAAAAGCAAACACAAAGAAATAGTAAAAGCAGAAGAGGAGGAGGGGAGGGAAATCGAAAGTGCAGAAAGAAAGAATAAAAGAAATAGAAAGAAGAAACCTCTGGTTTCTGGCAAATGGCTTAGGGCCGGGGTACTTACGGGACCGCCTTCTGCCACCAATAGCCTCCCACCGGCCAGTTCGCTCCCACAGAGAGGGCCTCCTCAGGGTGCCGTCAGCCAGACAATGCCGTCTGGCGACCCCCAGGGGGAGAGCCTTCTCTGTGGTGGCGCCCACCCTCTGGAACGATCTACCCCCAGAGATACGAGTGATCCCAGACCACCGGACTTTTCGTCGGGCCCTAAAAACTCACCTTTTTCAGGTAGCCGGGCTGGCCTGATTTTATCTTGGGTTTTAAAATTGATATTGATTTTAAATCGGAATATTTTAAATTAATGGACCAAACTTTATATAATTTATTTTAAATAACTATTTTAACTTTTATGTACAAATGTTTTATTTTGGCTGTTCACCGCCCTGAGTCCGAAAGGAGAAGGGCGGTATAAAAGTTTAATAAATGATAATAATAATAATAAAATATAAGAACGATCACGAAGTTACCTCTGGATTTATGGTTACAGAAGGCAGCTCATTTGTTTACATCATCCAGATTTTTTTTGATCCTCAAAACCACAAATTATAACTGCATTTTCTTCTGTTTTATGCACACACAAAAATCTATAAGGGGTTTCCAGTCAGCCATAAATGTAGATACTGTTTTCTCTCTAATCAAAGAAGTTAATTTAGTGATTTCCACAAATTCTGTCCTTCACATCAAGCTTTCCTCCCTTGTGGGGAGTGTCACATTTTCCCACTTCTGAGCATGTAACAGTCTTGCTGCATTGAGGCCAGCAATTCTAGACTGCCTGCAATATAATCCCAGTTTACACACAGGTAGTCCTTGATTTACGACCACAAATTTCCATTGCTAAGTAAAACAGTTATTAAGTGAGTTTTGCTCCATTTTATGACCTTTCCTGCCACCGTTAAGTGAATCAGTGCAGTCGTTAAGTCAGTCACACAGTTGTTAAGCGAATCTGGCTTCCCCGTTGACTTTGCTTGTGAGACGGTCACAAAAGGGGATCACATGAACCTGAGACACTGCAACTGTCATAAATATGAGCCAGTTACCAAGCATCTGAATTTTGATTACTGACCATGGCAATGATGCAACGGTCGTAAGTGTGAAAAATGGTCACAAGTCACTTTTTTCCAGTGCCGTTGTAACTTTGAACAGCCACTAAATGAACTGTTGTAAGTCGAGGACTAGCTGTATTTAGCAAAAGCATTTAGACTTATATACTGCTTCATAATGCTTTACAGCCCACTTTAAGCGGTTTACAGAGTCAGGATATTGCTGCCCCAACAATCTGGGTCCTCATTTTACCAACCTCAGAAGGATGGAAGGCTGAGTCAACCTTGAACTGGTCAGGATTGAACTCCTGGTAGTGGGCAGAATTAGCCTGCAATACTGCATTCTAACCACAAGGGAGGGAGGGAGGGAGGGATAGCAATAGCACTTAGACTTATATACTTCTTCCCAGTGCTTTTACAGCCTTCTCTAAGCAGTTTACAGAGTCAGCCTGTTGCCCCCAACCATCTGGGTCCTCATTTTATCCACCTCGGAAGGATGGACGGGTTAACCTTGAGCCTGGTGAGATTCGAAGTGGAAAACTGCAAGCAGCCGGCAGTCAGCAGAAATAGCCTGCAGTTCTGCATTCTAACCACTGCGCCACCCCGCTAATAAAAGTACTGTATATACTCGTGTATAAGCCGACCCGCATATAAGCCGACCCCCCCCCCCCAATTTTACCCCCCAAAACTGGGAAAACTTGTTGACTCGTGTATAAGCCGGGGGTGGAAAATGCAGCGGCTACTGGTAAATTTCAAAATAAAAAAAGACTGGTCAAAAGTGCGAGGACCTGTCAGAAATCACTTTTTTCAGCCCTCTGGGTAGTCCTTTTGTGCACACGGACTACTCAGAGGGCTGAAAAAGTAATTTTTGACTGGTCCTCGCACTTGTGACCAGTCCTCAAACTTACGACTGTCCTCACATTTTACGTTTTTGCCCTATCTTGTCACCATGGTGAAGAGAAGCAGTTGTGAAATGAGTGACATGGTTTTAAGAATGCTGCACGGGCATAAATGTGAGGATGGTCATAAGTGTGAGGACCAGTCAGAAGTGCGAGGACTGGTCACAAGTGTGAGGACCAGTCAAAAATAACTTTTTCAGCCCTCTGAGTAGTCCATGTGCACAAAAGGACTACTCAAAGGGCTGAAAAAAGTGATTTCTGACAGGTCCTCGCACTTTTGACCGGTCTTCGCACTTATGGCTGGTCATCATTTATGCCCATTGTAGGATTCTTAAAAACGGTGTCACTCATTTCACAACTGCTTCTCTTCACCATGGTGACAAGATAGGGCCAAAACGTAAAATGTGAGGACAGTCGTAAGTTCGAGGACTGGTCACAAGTGCGAGGACCAGTCAAAAATAACTTTTTCAGCCCTCTGAGTAGTCCATGTGCATAAAAGGAGTCCATGTGCATAAAAGGAGAGGGAGGAAGAGAGGAGGAGAAGAAGAAAGGAAGAGGAAGTAGGAAGGAGAAGAAGAGGGGGGGGAAAGAGAAAGTAAGAAGGAAAGAAAAGAGGTGGTAGGTTTGAGGAGAAAGGTTGCTGTACAATAAAAAAGATGAAAGGGAAGAAAGCCAAACCCAAACACATATAAAGATATTAAGATAAAGAATGAATTGTTAAACTTTAAAGAATAAAAGAGAACAAATATGAATAAATAGCAATAATTAGAAACACACATACAAACATACAATGTATTTTCTTTGAACAGAATATTTGGCCTGTTCACAAATTTAAACAGTGTTTAGTCATTTCACTTAAATTTACAATTTCTATATTTCCTTTTTGCCATATTTATTCCTCATCTATTTTTTAAAAAACCAATATTACCCTTCATCCTCATCTCTAATCTTAATCAAATTCAATTTTTCACTTCTATTCTATATTATACCCCTTCCCATTGTCATCTATTTTTATATCAATCCTCACATTGCTTAATTATGTAATATTAGTTGTTTAATGCAAATTCAACATTTTAATATAAATCAGTTATATAACTATCTTTTTGTATATTAATCAATATAAATATGAATATTCCAATTATTTCCATGCAATCCAATTTCTTACAAATCAATTAATTATATTTACCAATAATAATAAACCAAATAATTTCCCCCAATATTCTTCCAAACCACAACTTAACCATTTCTGCTTTCAACACAATATACAATTAATAATATCTCAATTATTACAATTCCCTATTTAAATAGAGCTTTTTTTTCTTTTGTGTTTTAAAATCTTGAACTCCCCTCTTTTGCCATTTGCCATAAATTTCCCATTGTTTGCACCAACCTTTTTTGATGAGGAAAAAGAAAAGAAAACTGCCTTAGCAAACAGCAAAGCCAACAAGCTATTTTACTTTCGCTTTTGGTTTCAGCATAAGGAGAAAAAAAATGTGCTCTTTGCAGCAGGCACCTTTTTGCAGCCGGCACCGATCTTCTCATTTGTTTTCTTTTAACCCTGATCAGCTGTAGGGGGGGTCTTTGAAGCCCCGCGGCAAGAATTTAAAGTTTTTTTTCCCCTCTAGCAATCAGCTGGAACTCAGGAGGCAGTCCCAATAGATTGGGAGTGGGCGGGGTAAGCAAACCCCCTTCTCCCGCTGTTTCCTAGCTTGCAGGGAAAAAGTCATTTTTTCCTGACCTAGGGGGCGTTTTTCAGCCGGAAAAACGGGCTAAAAACTCGGCTTATACGGGAGTATATACGGTAGTATTACCATGCGTAACTTTGATTTTCTAGTCTGGTCTACCTAGACCCCTGATCATTCTAACACTTGGCAGCAGCTCTATAAAAAATCAGATTAATGGCAACTCTTCCAGCTAATAGTTTTTTTTATTAAAAGGGAGAAACTTTCATGAGCTTCATCTGATCCCTTCTCTTCCCACGCAAATTGCATTCTCTCACCCCGATTCACATTCTATATCAGTTCTATTTTATCTGATGACGTCCCTTTTCATAACATTTGCTAATCAGAGTAAGAGCTTCCCCATCCTTCCTGATATTTTCCACCAGAAAAGCCAGCTCTAACATGGACATTACATTAGAAGGAGATTCTCAACCTTTTTTTTTTTCATGGCTCTGAGTTTTTAGATGGTGTGTTATGCTTGCTTTGACTGGGGAATTTAAAGTGTATGTTATTTGTGCAAAAGAAACTCTTAAGTGGTTTACAGAGTCAGCATTTTGCCTCCAACAATCTGGTTCCTCATTTTACCCCCCTCGGAAGGATGAAAGGCTGAGTCAACCTGGAGCCTGGTGAGATTCCAACTGCCAAATTGCAGGCAGCAGGCAGTCAGCAGAAGTAGCCTGCAGTACATGACTATCTATCTACCTACCTACCTACCTACCTACCTACCTATCTATTGGTTCGATTTATATGCCGCCCTTCTCTGGAGACTCAGGGCAGCTTACGATGCGTTAAGCAATAGCCTTCATACTTTTGTATATACCTGCTTAGTAGGGCTTTCGCCTCCCACCCCAAGCGGTGTTCTTTTTTTATATATATATATATACAAAGTCAGCTTATTGCTCCCACAATCCGGGTCCTCATTTTACCTACCTCGAAAGAATGGAAGGCTGAGTCAACCTTGAGCCTGGTGAGATTCGAACTTGCAGTAATTGCAGGCAGCTGGTGTTACTTAACAGCACTTTAATCTGCTGCGCCACCAAGGCTCTTTACCCACAAGGCTCTTTACCCACAAGAGGGCTGCATAAAGACCTTCCTTCCCCATTTTAACTAAGGGGGAAGTCTAATATTCTTGCTGATTCTAAACCCATATTCCTGAGAAAGGTACGGTAATCAAGATATCCTATTTTCCCAATTCGGCCCTCCAGAGAGATCATCGGAAGCCAAAACCAGCCATTTGACATTATTCTGTGGCTGAATGGCACTCAGCAATCTGCTCTCAATTAGGGGGGCCTGGCTATACATCCCCACCACAAGTGCCAAACACTCAGTATTGAATTTTTTAAAAAAAAAACGACCCTTAGTGACCAAGAGCCTTGGTGGCGCAGCAGACTTAACGCATTGTAAGTGGCCCTGAGTCTCCGAAGAGGCCAGCATATAAATTGAATCAATCAATCAATCAATCAATCCTCTTTAATTTCAAACACAGGCATGCAAGTTTATTACTTTTCCTTGTTTGCACGCAGGAAACTCTGATGTGCAAAAAATCTGTTAGGGACACAAAAGAACCACCGGGCTATTGAGGGGAAAAAGCTTTGCAAAGCCGACGTAGGACGCGCTAATAACTATTGCTGCCGGAAGGAGAGATTCCCGCATTTGCGTCTGATTTTGTTCTCCGGCATTTGCTTCCAGACCAAAGTCAGCCAAAGGCTAAATGGAATTGTTCTGAATAAAGATTAAACAGCGCACAGACCGAGCATCGCACACACCTGCCGCTGAAAAAATGGCTAGCACGCAGGGAAAATGGGAGAGTTTGGCTCTCCAAGGTCACGAGCGACGACCCATTTGCCAGCGAGGCAGGGACATCTCAGGCAGGGACAGCCTGGAAAACGTAAAAGGACAGAGATTTTTTAGAGGGCCAGCTCAGCAGATGCGACATTCCCTAGTGCCAAAGCTGTGACTCACCATATATATGTATACTCACATGTAAGCCCATCTATGGATAAACTCTAATTTTTTTTAAACCAAAGTACCATGAAAAACAAGCCACCTACAGATAAACAGGCCCTCGAAATGTTTATGTTTTAATTTTCTCAGTTGGCTTATCCATGTGTCATCTATGGATTATCCCCTTTTCGTGGAGTTGTTAAAAGTTCAAGGCTCAGCTTACTTGCGGATGGGCTTATATTTTAATTCCAGGTGCTTTCAAAAAGACCTAGAGCTGAAAAAAATATCATTTCGGAGATATTTCCCTCGCTGAACAGCTGAACAGAATGAGCACAAGTGACCTTCTGAAGTGGGAGCAGAAGCGACTTCTGACTTCCCACCGGCTTCCCCACTGACTTTGCCGAAAGGTAGCAAGGAGCATCAGAAAACACAATCATGGGATTATGGCTGACTGCTGCCATATTGCAGTGGCACAACTTTGCAAGTACAGTGGTGTGAAATGACTTGAAATTAATGGGCAATGGGTCCCGGATTTTGTATGCATTCTTTAAGTTAGTGGATTTGAGGAAAATGGATTCAAACATTTTTGTACTCTGATGCAACATTTGGGCTAAATGAAGGTTACAAAAATTGATGACCCGGGACATGGCACAGAGACAGAACAGGCAGTTGGCAGTTCAAACCGCCCATTTATTGCTCCAAATTTCCCCAAATGCGCCCACGTTTCTGTCAAGTCCTAGAACAAAGTGATAACACACAAACACACACACACACACACACTTCAAGCAGCCTCTTGCTGCAAATAGTCTGGCCCAACGCTGTGAACAAAGCATGGCTGCAAAGCAAGAAATCCAGCAGGGCAAGTTGAGGAGTTCAGGAAGCGAAAAAGTAATGCAAGTATCCAGAAATTCAGAAAGACCGCAAGGAATCCAGGAAAGTTCAAACATCGCCACTCAATACTCCAAGAATTCAGCGTTTCTCCCAACAAATACCCCACCCACAGCGTCTCCTTAAGTCTCAGTCCCCAGATGTGCCTTGTGAAGAGGGGCGGGGCACTCTCCTCCCAAGTAGTCAGGTCAATCTGCACTGTTCTCGCCTTCTCTCCACTCTTGGTGCTGGAAGATCAGGAAGGGGCGGTCCTTGCTCACTGCTTAGCTTCTCTTGGTCATCCTGTCCCTGTTCCTCCCTGCCTACAAGCTGTCCCAATCCTGAAAGGCCCTGTCCTGACTGAGCCTGCTCCTCCCCATTTTCCTCCAAAGCCAATGAAGCCGCCCCCACAATCTCTGTCAGCTCCAATTCCAGCTTTTCTTCCCCCACAGATTCAGGCTCCGACGTGGGCATGACGCAAGCAGACAGGAAAATTTTCAGAAGTAAACAGATTATAGTATAAATTTACACATAAGTCCATCCACAGATAAGCTGAACTCAAATTTAGGTCAGTGTGTTTTGGCACCTGAAATTCTTGGTTTATTCACGAGTGTATAAGGTAAGAACTGGGGATTTCGATCTAAGAAGAGTCCTGTTGGATCAAGCCAGATCTGTATTTTGCTTCTTGCAATGGAAGAACAGATGTTTCAAGGGTGTAATGAAGACATTTCTTGAAGGTCACATTGAGCCTTCAAGACCAATAATCCTGGACAGAGCTGCTTTATCCATTCCCCTAGGGAGCAATCCAAACCGTCTCACTTAGTGGCCATCATCACATCTCCAGGAAATGAATCTTCAACTCAGTCTCAGGCTGCGGATGAGGAAGTGTTTCATTTTCTTTTATTCCAAATCTTCCATCCAGCAAGCCAACATGGCAAACTTTGGCTAGGATTTAAGGGTTAAGGGAATGATAGCCCATAGATACAAAGGGATGTAAATACAAAGTCTCATGAAATACCCAGAATAGCTCTGATGCCACATTCATAGTGGCCTCAGAGCTACTATAAGCTCTGAAGCCACTATGAGCTACCAACTTTAAGACCGGTGGACTTCATGTAACTGTCAACTTCGAAATGGATTGGGTCTGTCGCAGCCATTTTCTCCATTTCTCAGCTTGACATACTTTGGGGAGGGGGGAGGAGGGAGCTTGGAATGTCAGACCAGACCTCAGTAACTTCTTATCTCCTGAGAACCAAGGGCATCCCAATAGGGCTGGCCAGAGCCTGGAAGAGGTTACCAAGGAGACGCCAGAACACCTAATTGAACAATGTGACCTGTGACCAGGAGGGGAGGGGGCTGTCTAATGTTTAATTATACTGAAAACGTTGGAAAGAGCCAGAGCTGGTTTTGTATTTCCACTGTGCCGAAATGATGTACTCAATAAAGCAGTTCTTTGAGAAAGCTAAGTGTCTGGGTTCCAAGTAACACACCCAATGGAATCAAAACTCCAAGGCAGCCATATTCCTCAAAGCAGTGGTGGGTGAAATGTAAAATTTGTTACTACCGGTTCTGTAGGCGTGGCTTGCTGGGGGTAATGTGACTGGGTGGGCGTGGCCAACTTTTTTTTTTAACTTTTAAAAGCATTTTTTCTACAACCTCTTCAGCCGAAGAGGTTGTTTAAAAAATGCTTTTAAAAGCTTCTGACGATCCCAGCTGAGTTGCCTGATCATCAAAAGGCTTTTTTTCTTTTAAAAACATTTTTTTCTACAACCTCTTTGGCCGAAGAGGTTGTAAAAAAAATGCTTTTAAAAATTAAAAAAAAAAAAGCCCCGGAGATCCGTGTGCCGCTCAGGGGGGCGGGGGGGGGGGGGCTCCAGGGATGTTTGCTACCAGTTCTCCGAACCACCCGCTGCCCTCGCTACCAGATAGGGCGATCCGGTCCAAACCGGGAGCATTTCTCCCCTGGACGGAGGGTTTGTGTGGGATTGGGGCGGGAGGGTACTTGAGATGCTCAAACATTAACCCAACTGAAAATGTGAGTCTCTAGTCTGCTTACAGTCAACTTGTTTAAAAGTCTGAACTCTGCATCCCAAATTTCAGCTGTAAAATCAGCTGTCATTAAGAGGACTGGAAGGTATACAGAAAGTCCTTGATTTACAATCATTCGTTTAGTGACCATTCAAAGCTGTAATGGCAGTGGAAAAAGTAACTTATGGCTAATTTTCACACTTGCGACAGTTGCAATAGTCATGTGATCAAAATTCAGGCACTTGACAACTGACTCATATTTATGACAGCTGCAGCGTCCCAGTGTCACATGATCTCCTTTTGCAACCTTCTGGGAAGCAAAATCAATGGGGAAGCCAGATTCACTTAACAACCATGTTAACAACTGTGGCAAGAAAGGTCGTAACGTAGGACCAAACCAGTGGTGGGTTTCAACCGGTGTTAACACTGGTTTGCTTCATGCATGCGCTGCGTTCGCTCGCATGCATGCCAACCTTGCGCTCTGTGCAAGCACAGTGTATTACGGAACAGCTGAGACCAGTGGTGGGGTTCCATTTTTTTTACTACCAGTTCTGTGGGGGTGGCTTGGTGGGCATGGCAGGGGAAGGACACTGTAAAATCCCCATTTCCTCCCGATCAGCTGGGACTTGGGAGGCAGAGAATAGATGCGGGCGGGGCCAGTTGGAATTTTTACTACCGGTTCTCCGAACTACTCAAAATTTCCGCTACCGGTTCTCCGGAACTGGTTAGAACCTGCTGCAACTCACCTCTGGCTGAGACACGGCAATCCATTCTGCCGCGCCTTTCAGCTGGGCTAAAAACGGCCGAATATAAGGTATGTATAATGCAGGGGCAGGTGGGAGGGCCAAGCTAACCATCAGAGAGAACCGGTTTGCTCTCAGCTCATCACTGCCACTACCGGCTCACCTGAACTAGGCCGAACTGGTAGAAATCCACTACTGGACCAAACTCACTTAATAAGTGTTGCTTAGCAATGGAAATTTTGGGCTCAATTGTGGTCGTAAATCGAGGACTACCTGCATAGAGATTTCAGGAGAGTAAGAAACGTCCCAAGGGCTCTGTGGACACAGGGCATCCATGCTACTCCCTGCAGAGTCACTCAAATGCCCTTTTAATAACCCTAAACACCCTCCCCCCCCCAAGCCTATGTCAGCTCTTGCAGCCTTATTTAAAGCACCTGCATTTCTACCTTTGTAATACAGAAAGAAAAGGCAAGGTAATTAAGGTGTGCAAGCAATGTACGTGACCTGATTAACCTGCAGAGAAATTAAAAGCAACGCAGGAAGAGTGAGATGGAGGAAGAGACGGTGTGCGAACTTGGCAAACCCTTTTACTGCTTCTGCAGGTAATTTGCCCCAGGGCACAAACACTTCGATCATATTAGAAATGCTGAAATTAGGGGGGAAAACACGAGATTTGAACATGAGTCCAAGCTCATAGATCTATCTCGAGGGTGATGTGGTTTGCCCGGGCAAGACAGGCCTTTTCTTAATAGAGAGATAGAATCAAGATCACATGATCACGTGAATAGCGCTTTCTAAAGCCTTGATAAGATCACACCTGGAATGCTGCGTACAGTTTTGGCCACCTCATTATAAAAAAGATGTAGAGACTCTGGAAAGAGTGCGGAAAAGAGCAACAAAGGTGAGTAGGGGGCTGGGGGCTAAAACATTTGAAGAACTGGGTTTGTCTAGACTAGTGAAAAGAAAGAACAGAACAGAACAGAACAGAACAGAACAGAACAGAATTCTTTATTGGCCAAGTGTGATTGGACACAGAAGGAATTTGTCTTTGGTGCATATGCTCTCAGTGTACATAAAGGAAAAAATAAAATATATTCATCGAGAATCATGATATAACACTTATAGTCATAGGATACTAATAAGCTATTAAATCGTACTAGGAAACAATAAAACAATATAAATTGTAAAGATACAAGCAACGTGCATATAGCCATAAGTGGGAAGAGATAGGTACTAGGAAGGAAGAGAAGAATAATAGTAATTCAACCTTAGCAGATAATTTGGCAGTGTTGTGGAAATTAATTGTTTATCAGACTGATGGCATTCAGGGAAAAAACTAGGGGTGACATGAGAGTTGTGTTCCAATAGTTGAGGGCTGCCACAAAGAAGAAGGGGTCAACCTGTTCTCCAAAGCACCTGAAGACGAGAAACAATGAATGGATATTAATCAAGGAGAGAAGCAACCTAGAACTAAGAAGAAAATTTTCCTAACGGTGAGAACATTTATTTATTTATTTATTTATTTATTTACTTACTTACTTACTTACTTACTTACTTACTTATTTATTTATAACTTGTATGCCGCCCTCTCTCCCAAAGGACTCAGGGCAGCTCACAACGATAAAAAAACACATAAAATTCAGTATTCAAACATAAAAACCAATAAAATCCCCTTTAAAAAAACCCCTTCAGTCCAATCCGGCCAGGCCAAATAGCCATGTTTTGAGGTCATGGTGGAAAAAGCGAAGGTCAGGGGCCATCCGGAGCTCCAGGGGGAGCTGATTCCACAGAGTAGGCGCCACCACAGAGAAGGCCCGCTCCCTGGGAGTCACCAGTTTTTTTTTTTTTTTTAATTTGATTTATATGCCGCCCTTCTCCAGAGACTCAGGGCGGCTTACAATGCGCTAAGCAATAGCCTTCATACTTTTGTATATTTATACAAAGTCAGCTTATTGCCCCCACAAACTGGGTCCTCAATTTACCTACCTTAGAAAGGATGGAAGGCTGAGTCAACCTTGAGCCTTGGTGAGATTCGAACCTGCAATAATTGCAGGCAGCTGATGTTAATAACAGGGCTTTAGACCACTGTACTATCCAAGGCTCTTGTTGACACTCCAGTTGACACTCTCTGGCCGACGGGACCCCAAGGAGGCCCTCTCTGTGAGAACGCACCGGGCGATGGGGAGCTGTCGCTGGCCACAGATGTTCTGCCAGGTACCCTGGGCCTAAGCCATGTAGGGCTTTATAGGTAATTACCAGCACCTTGAATCTCACCCGGAGGGCAACTGGTAGCCAAGCAGGTCCCGCAGGAGGGGGGTAGCATGAGAGTGTCGGGACACTCCCATCACTACCCGCGCGGCCGCATTCTGCACCAGCTGAAGCCTCCGGGTGGTCTTCAAGGGCAGCCCCATGTAGAGAGCATTGCAGTAGTCGGTCCGGGAGGTGACGAGCGCATGAGTGACTGAGCACATGTCAGCACGGTCCAGGTAGGGGCGCAACTGGCACACCAGATGAAACTGAGCAAATGCCTCCCTGGTCATGGTCATAACATGGTCATCCAAAGTCAACCGTGAGTCCAGGAGGATGCCTAGATTGCGCACCCTTTCTATAGGGGGCAACACCTCACCCCCTATAGCCAACGATGGAATATTCTCCTGGAACTGCGATGCCGGTATCCACAGCCACTCTGTCTTGGCAGGGTTGAGCTGAAGCCTGTTCCTCCCCATCCAGAGCCACACCGCTTCCAGGCACTGGGACATCATGTCGAGGGCATCACTGGGCTGATTCGGGGTGGATATAAAAAGTTGGGTATCATCAGCATACTGATGATACCCCACCTCGAAACCACAGATGATCTCCCTCAGCGGCTTCATATAGATGTTGAACAGAAGAGGAGAGAGGACCAATCCCTGAGGGACCCCACATGTGAGGGGCCTCGGGGCCGACCTCTGTCCCCCCACCAACACCGCTTGTGAACACCCAGAGAGGTAGGAGGAGAACCACCATAAAACAGTGCCTCCCACTCCCAACCCCTCAAGGCACCACAGCAGGATACCATGGACGATGGTATCAAAAGCCGCCGAGAGATCTAATAGGACCAGGACAGAGGAATAACCCTTGTCCCAAGCCCTCCAGAGATCATCCACCAGCACAACCAATGCTGTCTCCATGCTGTATCCAGGCTTGAAACCCGACTGGTATGGGTCCAGATATATTGCTTCATCCAGGGCCAACGGGAGCTGACATGCCACCACGCTCTCAACAACCTTTGCAATAAAGCAAAGGCTGGAGACAGGATGGAAGTTATTCAAAATAGCTGGATCCAGACTAGGCTTCTTGAGGAGAGGTCTCACCACCGCCTCCTTCAAGGCGGCTGGGAAATTCCCCTCACCCAAGAAGGCAGTTATCATTGCCTGGATCCAGCCACGTGTAACCTCCCGGGCCGAATAAACGAGCCAGGAGGGACACGGGTCCAGCACACACATGGTAGTACTCAGCTTCTCCATGATCCTGTCCACTTCCTCGGGAGTAACAGGATCAAACTCGTCCCAAAGCACCAGACCCATCGCCACCTCCCCCACCGACTCTACCCAGTCAGAGTCCAGCCCCTCCCAAATCTGAGCGATCTTAACCCGCAGGTGTTCCCTAAATTCCTTGACCTGCCCCCGCTTAGGGTCATTCCCCGCTCCCTGATGCAAAAGGGAGCGGGACATCCTAAACAGGGTGGCCGGACGATTCTCTGCGGATGTGATGAGGGCGGAGAAGTGAGCCCGCTTCACCGCCTCCATCGCCACCAGAGGCGATTAACCAGCGGAACAGAAGTTGCCTTCAGAAGTTGTGGGTGCTTCATCACTGGAGGTTTTTTTAAAAAGACTGGACAGCCATTTGTCTGAAATGGTACGGGGCTTCCTGCTTGAGCAACGGGCTGGACTAGAAGATCTCTAAGATTGCTACCAGCTCTATTCTGATTGAAAAAACTGGACAGCCATTTGTCTGGAATAGGATCTCCTGCTCGAACAGGGTATTGGTCTAGACCAGAGGTCTCCAACCTTGGCAACTTTAAGACTTGTGGACTTCAACTCCCAGAATTCTGGAGAGTTGAAGTCCACAAGTCTTAAAGTTGCCAAGGTTGGAGACCGCTGGTCTAGAACAGGGGTCATCAACTTTTCAGATCTCAGGGACCACTACATTCATAATTTTAAATCCTGCGGACCACTAATGTGAATTTTAAAAAAAAGATAAATAGTATTTAGTGCAATATAAAAAATGCAAATATTTTTTCTGTGGGCCATCAAAATTTTCTTGGAGACCACCAGTGGTTGGTGACCACTGGTCTAGAAGACCTCCAAGGGCCCTTCCACCTCTGTTCTTCTATGTTCTGTATTCTGCCTTCGTTTCCGCTTGCCCTAAAGTCTCCCAGAATTAAGAACATAACCCACCGTGGATTCTCACCCCTTCGATCTCCAGATCTCGCAGGCTGCTGGGTGACTATCCCAGAGCTCAGTGCAGGAAGCCGATTAATACAATCTCCCTCTCCAGCCTGCGGTGGATACAGCTCAGACTCCACAGTCCCTGTTCAGGGACCGGATCGAGAATAAAAGAAATCGGTGCTGTGTCCCACGGCGTTTCCCAGCCGTTTCTTCTGGAGCGGCTCCCCTCTTTTCAGCACAAAGTGGCAAAACGCGTGAACCAGATTTGCAGATGTGCAGCCTTGTGTCTCCTTGCCAGAGGCTGCTCCACTCACAGCTCCATCATCCGTCAGGGCTTTCTCATTTATCACTGCTAATTGACTCCATTGATTCTCATGGCCGGGAATACAAGAACATGTGAGTGCTGAGCAGCAAATTTTATTTAGTATGGAAAAGTGGTCACGAAAGAGCGTTAGGGCAACTGGGCGCTTTGCTGGTCCCGTAGGAGGAAGATGAGTCAAACTGCTAATCTTGTTTTGGAAGGAGGAGCTGTGACTTCTGCTTCAAATGAAGCTTTCATCCAGTAGAAGAGAATCTCTCTAGCTCAGGGTTCAGCTGAGGGGTCTGTGATGCTCTCTAAGCTAGGTGGTTTTCTCCCAGACATTTCATTACCCAACTAGCCAACATCATCGTTGCCGGAAGGGATCGGGGTTTGCTTTCTGTTTATAGCAGGGGTGTCAAACTCATGATGACACGTTGTCATCACGTGACGTATCACAATTTTTCCTCCCTTCACTAAACCGGGGGTCGCCGTGGCCAGCGAATGACGCATCTGGCCTGTGGGCCACTAGTTTGACACCCCTAGTTTATAGCAACACCAATAGCAATTAAGACTTATGTACTGTCTCGTCGTGTTTTACAGCCCTCTCTAAGCGGTTTACAAAGTCAGCATATGGCCGCCAACAATCTGGGTCCTCGTTTTACCGACCTCAGAAGGATGGAAGGTGGAGTCAACCTTGAGCCAGTCAGGATCGAACTGCTGGCAGTTGGCAGAATTAGCCTGCAATACTGCATTCTAACCACTGCGCTGTTTATATACTAAGTATACTTTATATACTAACTGTACTACTAGTGTGCAAAAAGAGCACAAACCCCACTCACTTCCAGCCCTGATAATGTTACCTAGTTTTGATAATGAAATGCCTGCAAGAACATAACCAAACTCAGAGAGCACCAAGGACCCCAAAGACCCTTAATTACCACCGATGATGGGGGTGGAGGGCAATTTCATGGCCCAGCTAAATATCTTCAGTGTAATAATGATTATGATGATGATGATGATGATGGAGACTGATGATGTTACTTAGTTGGGTAATAAAACATCTACAAGCAAACAGCCAAGCCCAGCAAACACCAAGGACTTCACAAAGCTTTCATTCAAAACAGGACAGCCCTCGTTAGATCTATGGATTTACATATTGTGCTAAACTTGGCATGTTTAACTGTGGCTTGTTGACTGAGTTCACACTTGATGCTACATCATAAAGCATGGCTTACAAACCACAATGGGTGGAATCAGCCAATACCTATTTATTTATGTTAAACATTTATATAGCCTCCCGTATTCTAATCAATTCTTGGCAGCTCCCAATCAAAAGCTAAAACATATAAAATCACATTAAAACTATAATAAAAAGTAAATACATTAAAAAAACAACAACAAAGACCTGGCATCGAGTCAAGTTATAATGTGCAATTATCCAATCTGAGCCCAAAGCTTGGGGGGAAAACCCAGGTTTTTAGGACCTTAAAGGTAAAGGTTTCCCTCGCACACATGTGCTATTAGTTCCTGACTCTAGGGGGCAGTGTTCATTTCTGTTTCAAAGCCGAAGAGCCAGCGCTGTCCGAAGACGTCTCCGTGGTCATTTGGCAAGCGTGACTCAATGCCAAAGGCGCACAGAACGCTGTTCCCTTCCCACCAAAGGTGGTCCCTATTTTTCTACTTGCATTTTTTACATGCTTTTGAACTGCTAGACTGGCAGAAGCTGGGACAAGTCACGGGAGCTCACCCCGTTACGCAGCACTAGGGATTCAAACCGCTGAACTGCCGACCTTTCGATCATAGAAGCATGCCAAACTTCAGAATGTGGAGAAGCAATGTCCAACCTTGGCAACTTTAAGACTTGTGGACTAACGTCAAAAGTTTAAAGTTGCCAAATTTGGACACCCCGGAGTAGAGGGTTCCACAGGGCAGGGACCAGTGGTGAAATCCAAATTTTTTTACTACCGGTTCTGTGGGCGTGGCTTGGTGGGCGTGACAGGGGAAGGATATTGCAAAATCTCCATTCACACCCCACTCTGGGGCCAGCCAGAGGTGGTATTTGCCGATTCTCTGAACTGCTCAAAATTTCTGCTACCAGTTCTCCAGAACCTGTCAGAATCTGCTGGATTTCACCCCTGGCAGGGACTGCCACAGAAAAAGGATGTTTCCAAGCTCTCATCAGATGGCAATATTTAGGGGAAAGGACTAGAGCCTGCTCATCCCATCTGACCTGCTAGGATGGGTAGATGTCCTTAGTTCCTGCAAATAACTTGGCCCTGTACCACAGAGGGTTTTAAAGGTGATGAACAGCATGCAAGCCAAGCCTTGATAAAATTAATAATATGTCTGTATTTAGCAAATCTAACAGTCAGAAACCTGGGAAGTTCATATAAGTCAACTGTAAGGTGCTTTCCAACTGTATCAGGCAGGGGTGGGTAGGCTTCCGCTGTTGTGTGGCTGACAGTCATAATACCTTTGAGATGGTCCACTGAAGGTCACACAGCAGTTTAGCAGTGGGTATGTCAAACTTTGGGGCATCCTTTGTGTGTCCCCTTCTTTCACTTTCAATTCTTCTTCCCACGCTGTAGGCTAGCTCAGAAGAGACCAAGAACTCTTCTTCTTCATCATCATCATCACCAGAGTTGGAAGGGACCTTGGAGATCTTCTAGTCCAGGGATAGTCAACCTTTTTATACCTACCGCCCACCTCTGTTAGTAGTAAAATTTTCTAACCGCCCACCGGTTCCACAGTAATGGTGATTTATAAAGTAGGGACAAAACCCCTACCACCCACCATGAAAGCTGGAACGCCCACTACTGGATGGTAGGGACCAGGTTGACTACCACTGTTCTAGTCCAACCCCCAGCTCAGGCAGGAGCACCTCTATTATTTTAGACAAATGGATGTTCAATCTCTTCCAGAGTCCCCAACTGATGCTCTTACAGAGGACTAAGGAAATGACCCCTAAAAGCAGTCTCATTCCAAAAGATTCAAAAATAAACAACAAAATTGCAAGAAGGATAAGTTAAAAGAAGGTCCCTGCAGTCTGGAAGCCGAGGCTTCAGAGGCATGAGTTTTGACTTAGATGAGCCCCCAAAGTTTAGCCAGGAGGCTTCAGACTAGCGTTGCTTTTAATCCCCAAACAAGGAGCCCCATTCTCCCCGGATGAGAATACCAAGGAAAGTCTCGGAGGCCTCCCTGCACTTGGCAAAGGCCAAAGGCAGCTCATGGCGATGGGCTGCAATCAAAGCAGTTCATTTGGGAAGGCAACATTCACTTTTCTATCCGCTCATTTCCTGCCTCCCATCTTTGGGGAGCACAATAGACCTTTTCACCAGGAACTGAGGTTGCCCCTGCCAAATGCATTAATCTGCAGCCACTGAGTATCAGCTGTTCCTGCTTGGGAGTTGAGAGAGATTGTGGCTGAGAAGAAATAGGTTTGTAGGGAAAGAGTCTCCGGAAGAAATGAGACAAAGAGGTTGAGATCCTAATCAGAGGCAACTCTTAAACCAGGATACAGTTCTTGCAACTTCCCCTCTCCCCAGCGATTGCATCGTGGGAAAGAATTCTACGGAAATATCAATTTTTCCGCTCGCTATATATTATTTCTTTTGCATTTTTAAATTGGCCAATTTCATGGCTAAAGTGAAAGTTGTACATATTTTTGGAGGATAACTGAATGCTGTTTCAGGAATGGTCCAGAATTGCAAAATTGAAATGCCCAGATGGTTCAGAGAATAAATGATATTCTCATTGTCAAAAAGGTTTGGGGGAAGGGAGACCCAGCAAATTAGGGACCAATCAGTTTGGTATCTGAGAAGACGCTAATGCAGATCATAAAGAAATTAGCCTTTTAGCACTTTGAACACAATGCAGTAATCACCCAAAATCAATACGGATTTATCCAGAATAAATGTTGCTGGACTAAACTTATTTCATTTTTTGACTAGATAATTGCCTTAATAGATTATGGGAATGTGGCAGATGTAATATATCTTGACTTTCGTAAAGCATTTGACAAAAGAATCCTATAACATGGTGACAATAAGCTAGTTAAGTGTAGGCAGGACAATATAGCAATTAAGGATATACAGAGTGAGCTTGAAAATTATAGTCAACGAATGTTCATTGATAGTTATTTCCTCTGTAGGAAAAGGAGATGCAGAGGGAGGAGTCAAGATAGGAATCACCCTGGAGTTGTTAAATTCTCACAAGCAATCCAGCCTTTCTTGAACTCCATTAACTCTTATCTAGCACCAAGTTAGCACAGATCATTACCTGACTAGATTCTTGTATAAAGGCTTCAGCAATAAATCTTAACTGGAATGTAATGTGTGGTCCTGATTCTTTGAGCTTGACATCATCAAATGTGACAGAAATATCACTGGGCTATTTATTTTTCAATATTTTTCTTAATGATCTGAGTGAAGGAGTTTACAGATTGTTTATTGAGTTTACAGATGTTGTAAAACTGTACGGGATAACGAAGACGGGAATAATTTTTAAACCAATTGTGAGAAGTTGGAGAAACAGGGCTGATAGTAACGGAATTAAATTCTGCATAAAGTCCTTCACATAGGAAATTAAACTCAAATGCAGAAGAGGAAGGCGGGTGATACTTGGCTTCATGACGGAGAAAAAAACATCTTGGAAATAAATAATAGTTGATTGCAAACTGATCATAAGCCAAAAGTAGGATGTGACTGCATTAAAAAAAAGATAAATACCATTTTAAACTGCACCAACAAAAGAATCATGGGAAGTAATTGTTCATTTATTCTGTTCAGGCAGACTCCACCTTAAATATCAGGCATCTTATTTTGATTGAGTTTCAAAAACCTGGAACTTGTTCAAAGGAGGACAATGAAAATTATCAGAAGATTAAAACTAAAAGTCCTAATAGAACAGGGGTCCCTAAACTTAGCAACTTTAAGAATTGTGGACTTCAACTCCCAGAATTTCCCAGCCAGCATGGCTGGCTGGGGAATTCTAAAAGTTGAAGTCCACAAGTCTTAAAGTTGCCAAGTTTGGAGATTCCTGTAATAGACAGACCATAGTTTCAGTTTCAGTTTATTTAGATTTATATACCGTCCTACTCCTGAAGGACTCAGGGCGGTGAACAACCAAAGATAAAACACATACAATATAAAATGTAAAAAACAATTTAAAACGTATTAAATAAATTTGGCCCATACTAATTAAAACACCCCTGTTTTTAAAAACAAATTAAAATTAAACAATTAAAAAGAGTTAGGCCAGCCCAGCTTTTTGGAATAAAAGAGTCTTGAGGGCATGGCGGAAAGTGCGTAAATCCGTGATCCTCCGTATCTCCGGGGGGAGTTCATTCCAAACGGCAGGTGCCCCCATAGGAATAAGGTATGTTTAGCCTTGAGAAAAAATGAATACAGATAGTCTTCGACTTACGACCACAATGGAGCCCAAAGTTTATTTTGCTAGGCCAGACAGCTGCTAAGTGAGTTTTGCCCCATTTTATGACCTTTCTTGCCACAGTTGTTAAGGGAGTCACTGCAGTTGTTAAATTAATAACAGGGTTAAGTGAATCTGGCTTTCCCTGTTGACTTTGCTTATCAGAAGGTTGCAAAAGGGGAATCACGTGACCCTGGGACACTGTGACCATCATAAGCCCGAGTCAGTGGCCGAGTGTCTGAATCTTGATCATGTGACCATGGGGATGCTACAACTGTCACAAGGGTGAAAACGGTCATAAGTCACTTTGTTCAGTGCCACTGTAACCCTGAACAGTCACTAAATGAATTGTAAGTTGAGGACCTGTAAAAGGGACATTAACCTGCCTTTCATGGAGGACCTTTATACTGCACAAGTCAAAAAGAGGGCTGTGAAAATATTTACAGACCTCTCTCATCCTGGACATAAACTGTTTCAACTCCTACCCTCAAAATGATGCTATAGAGCACTGCACACCAGAACAACTAGACACGAGAACAGTTTTTTCCCAAACGCCATCACTCTCTAAACAATAATTCCCTCAACACTGTCAAACTATTCACTAAGTCTCCATTACTATTGCTATTAATCTTCTCACCCATCTCCTCCCACTTATGACTGTATGACTGTAACCTTGTTGCTGGTATCCTTAAGATTTATATTGACTGTTTCCCAATGACTCTCATTAAGTGTTGTACCTTATGATTCTTGACGAATGTATCTTTCCTTTTATGTACACCGAGAGTGTATCCACCAAGACAAATTCCTTGTGTGTCCAATCACACTTGGCCAATAAAGAACTCTATTCTATTACAGCACTATTAAATACAGGCAGTCCTATACTTACAACCATTCATTTCTTAACCATTCAAAGTTGCAATGGCACTAAAAAAAAGTGACCTACGACGGCTCCTTGCACTTACAACTGTCACTGTAACCCTGCAGTCACATACAGGGACTCTATTCCTCTATTCCTCTTCCTTTTCCTTTTCTTCCTTTTCCTTTTCCTATTCCATTCTATTCTATTCTTCATGTTTTATCCTCTACCCCCCTACTCATCTTCGTTGCTCTTCTCTGCACACTTTCCAGAGTCTCAACATCTTTATTGTGGTGAGCAAAAATGGACACAATATTCTAAGTGTGATCTCACCAGTACAGTATAAAAGCAGGATTAACACTTCACCTGATCTTGATGCTATCCCTCTGGTGATGCAGTCTCGGATTGCATGGGTGTTTTTGGCCGCTGCAGCACAGTGCCGGCTAATATTGAAGTGATTGTCCAGTCAGACTTCAAGATCCCCCTCATAGTTACTACTGTTGGGCCAGGTAGCACCTATTCTATACCTGTGCCTTTGGTTTTCCTTGCCTGTCTGTAGGAACTTACTCTTCTCACCAACGAACTGCATTTTGTTGGATAGAGCCCAGTGTTCAAGTCTGGGAGATGAGACCACGTTAAGTAGGCTTTCCTTTGGACTCTGGAAGTGAGCAGGGAGCTGGACTGCTGACCTCAAGGCTGGGTTTGCCCAGGTTCAGGAGAACCCATAGCTAACATTATGGCTGGTTCGGAAAACCTTCAAATCCCACCCCTGGTTGGCCCCACCCACCCCACCCTGCCCCTCCCTTTCCACGTGGCCCGTTTGGGATGCTAGGTAAGTGCAGGGCCTGTGCAGAAGCTCAGGGAGGGGGGAAAACAGGCCTTCCGGAAGTTCTGGAAGGCTAGAAATGGGCTGTTTCCGGCCTCTGGAAGGCCTCCGGAGCCCAGGGGAGGCAGTTTTCGCCCTCCCAGAGGCTCAAGGAAAGCCTCCAGAACCTGGGGAAGGCGAAAATGCCTCCCCCCCTCAATGCAGGAGGCTGACTAGGCCACACCCACCATGACCACACCCACCCAGCAACTGGGCAGAGAACCCGTTGCTGAAATTTTTGAAGCCCACCCCTGTCTAGGACTCCAATAGGTTCCCATTTAAATGCAAATTAAACAGATGCATTCTTATCATTAGAAAAGAAAGAAGGCTCATTGGAAAATAAAGCTACCTTGTCATCAAATCCTTCTATTTCTGCATGCTTCCAATCCTTTCTAGGAAGAACTGGAAATACTGTGGCATTTCTATGGGCTTTAGTTTAATTCTAAAGTGAGGTACTAATACCACTCTATAAAGCCCTAGTAAGGCCACACCTAGAGTACTGCATCCAGTTTTGGTCACCACACTATAAAAAAGATGTTGAAACTCTAGAAAAAGTGCAGAGAAGAGCAACAAAGATGATGAGGGGACTGGAGGCTAAAATATATGAAGAACGGTTACAGGAACTGGGCATGGCTAGTCTAGTGAAGAGAAGGACATGGGGAGACAGGATAACAGCCTTTCCATATTTGAGGGGCTGCCACAGAGAGGAGGGGGTCAAGCTATTTTCCAAAGCACCTGAAGGCCAGACAAGGAATAATGGATGGAAACTGATCAAAAAGAGATTCAACCTAGAAATGAGGAGGAACTTTCTGACAGTGAGAACAATCAACCCATGGAACAGAAGCTGCCTTCAGAAGTTGTGGGAGCTTCATCACTTGAGACCTTCAGGAAAAGATTGGACTGCCATTTGTCAGAAATGGTGTAGGGCAGTGATGGCTAACCTTTTTGCCATTGCGTGCCAAAAGCGGGGGGAAAGCAGTGGGGTCACATGCACGCGTGCCCACACCCATAATTCTATATGCCCCTCCCCCCTGTGCTCACCCCGCTTTTGGCACGTGATGGCACGTTGGGCCTGGTAGGCCCATTTTTTGCTCTCCCCAGGCTCCAGAGCCTTTCTAGGAGCCTGGGGAAGGCAAAAAAGGCTTTCCCCACCCCCCCAGAGGCCTTCCGGAGGCCAGAAACAGCGTGTTTCCTGACTCTGGTGGGCCCAGAAGGCCTGAAAATCAGCTGGCTGATGCACGCATGCGTGCTGGAGCTGAGCTCACATGCCCACCGATATGGCTCCGCATGCCACTTGTGGCACCCGTGCCATAGGTTTGCCATCATGGGTGTAGGGTCTGCTGCTTGAATGGGGGGGGGATTGGACTAGATGACCTATAAGGTCCCTTCCAACTCTGTTAATCTGTTTAAATCTGTTTAAAATTCTATGGGAAACTTAAGTGACAGAGAATGCCCTTGTCACCTTGTGGTAAGCAGCTACATTTTTACAGTACAGGTAGTTCTTGACTTACAACAATTTGTTTAGTGACTGCTCAAGGTTACAATGGCACTAAAAAAAAGTGACTTATGACCATTTTTCACACTTTTATGACTGTTGGTTGCAGCATCCCCATGGTCACGTGATCAAAATTCAGATGGCTGACAACTGACTCATATCTATGACAGTTGTGGTATCCCAGGATCACGTGATTTCCCGCCCCCCTTTGTGGCCTTCAGGCAAGCAAAGTCAATGGGGAAGCCAGATTCACCATGTTACTTAACCGTGTTACTTAACTGAGCAGCTGCTGCGATTCACTTAACAGCTGTGTTGTAAAAAAAAAAGGTTGTAAAATGGGACAAAATTCACTTAACAAACATCTCGCTGAGGAACAGAAATGCCGGGCTCAATTATGGCCATAGGTCAAGGACTAGCTGTAGTTAGCATCTACCATACCTCCCCCCCTCAGTTAAATTCTCTTTTGGGGAATGTTCTTGCACTGATTTAGTTACAAGGTAGCTTGTGGAGGCAGCACCAATGTGCTCTCATTGCATTGTCCTCTTCTCCATGTAGTGAAGCCACCCTGGATTCTGACCCTCCTATTAAATCAAACAGAAGACAAACTTCCTCAAGACCTGTGTGAGTATCACAGATTGCTTTGATCTTCAGAAGTTGCAGGAGACTTCCAACCTCTCCTTCTCCTTCCCTCTGAAGGAAGGCAGAGAAGTGTTCCTTCCAACTTTTCTCAAAAATGAAGATTTCAAAACTTCATCTGTCCCAGTTCTGAAACAAGCCATATTGTGCCTTCACATGCCATGGACGTCGCACTAGGGACTTCTTTTCCACAACTCTCAAGAGTCTTTCAAGCATCTCATTCAACATTCAACCTTCAGCTCATCCCCTGCTACTTTCCTCAGCTGGTGTCCAGCCTTTCTCCAAGCAGCGGAATGCAATTATTTTAGACCTGGTTGGACTAGAAGACCTCCAAGGTCCCTTCCAACTCTGTTATTCTATTCTAGACCTCCTTGTTTGCAGTTTTAATTGCAACACTTGAGGAGAAGCCAGGATTTACCCCCTTCAAATCAAGAAATCTTAATTCACGAAAACTATTATCGTAGGTGCCCACGGGAGATCCCCCACAGACTGTGCAATGAATATAGATCTGGGCCTGGCCTGGACCCTGTTAGAGCCTCCTCCCCCCCACCCCTGCCCCATTAGCGAACCTCCACCTTTGCATGACTTTGCCTATTATCAGCCAGAAGGGGTACTGTCCATGGTCCTGAATGCTAAGACTGAATGGAAAGGGAAACCAGCAGCAGGGATAGGGATAGGGATGGAGGGATAGGATAGGATAGGAGGGGAGGGGAGGGGAGGGGAGGGGAAAGGGGAGGGGAGGGGAGGAGAGGAGAGGAGAGGAGGGGAGGGGAGAGGAGAGGAGAGGAGAGGAGAGGAGAGGAGAGGAGAGGAGAGGAGAGGAGGGAGAGGAGAGGAGAGGAGAGAACAGAGAACAGAGAATAGAGAACAGAACAGAACAGAATAGAATAATAGAACAGAATAGAATAGAATAGAGAATTCAATAGAATAGAAGAGAATAACAAAATGAATGAAATTATGAAGAGAAGAGAAGAGAAGAGAAGAGAAGAGAAGAGAAGAGAAGAGAATATAGGATAGCCTAGGGTAGGGTAGGGTAGGACAGGACAGGACAGGACAGGACAGGACAGGACAGGACATAATAGTTTTTTACTCTATTCAATTCGATACCAGGGGCTATGGTTACCTGTAGTGTCTCTGTGTATGTGTTGTGACTCTGTATGTGTGTGTACTTCTATCTGTTATGTGTCTGTTTGAGTGTCTCCATACACCGAAGAGTGAACATTTCCCCCTGAGCATCCTTGAGATAACAGAATGGTGGGGGTCTGAATTCCAGGCATCTTTGAAGGATGCTTGTCCTCCTCGCCATATTTAGTCAACCGTCAATTCTGAAAACAGAAGGTATTGGTCACCGGGCGCCTGAAAATAACTCAGGAAGCCAACCGGAATAATCCCAGAGGAGTAGAAATTAAGTGCAATTATACATTACTCCTGAAAATAGCTCTCTGCCCATGTGCCAAAACATCCTTCTTTAGACATCTTTTCAGGCCAGAGTTCAAAGCAGTAAATGTGGGTATCAACACAAGGCACGGAATTTCTGTTTGGTAGGCATCTGTTGCTTTCACAAGAACTAAAAACCAGGAGGAGTTGAATGAAAGCTTCTGTCTTTTAATAACATTTGTTAGTCTGAAGCAGCATGCTCAGACTCCTTCTGTTTTTTGTCTGCTATAGACTAACAGAGTTCTCCTCTTCCAATGTATAACAGCGGCTTGAGTTTTTCTCTCTGAAAGTGCTGTTTCTAGACAACCATCCCTGGGTGTATCACAGAACAACACTCCAACTGTGGTATGCTTTTTCTTTTCTTTTCTTTTTTGACATAGTTTATTGAGATAATCCAACCATTGGTTGTTTGGGGCTTGGCGTTAGGTGCAAACCAGGTGTGATAGAATGTGGACATAGAGAAGAAGAGGAAGGGGACCTCTGGCGAGACCACCATGATTTCCCACCATGATTTCCCACATCCAAGATAAGAGGTTGTGCAGTCCTGAACAGGGTGGAGGAGGAAAGAAAAGATTCTTCTTCTCTTATTTGATTTATATGCCGCCCTTCTCCGGAGACTCAGGGTGGCTTACAATGCGCTAAGCAATAGCCTTCATACTTTTGTATATTTATACAAAGTCAGCTTATTGCCCCCACAATCTGGGTCCTCATTTTACCCACCTTAGAAAGGATGGAAGGCTGAGTCAACCTTGAGCCTTGGTGAGATTCGAACCTGCAATAATTGCAGGCAGCTGATGTTAATAACAGGGCTTTAGACCACTGTACTATCCAAGACTCTTAGGATTCAGGATAGCTACACCTGGAATCTTCCTGGGTCTATCAATTAGGGTAGAAGGTTATAGCTTTAGCTTGCAAGGTTCTGTCTATGTAGGACAGGCATGTCAAACTGGCAGCCCACGGGCTGAATATGGGCCCTGCAGGCCACAACCACCCTGGCTCTACATCACAATACAGTCCATGATGTTATCGGGTTGGCAGAACCTAGGGATGGAGTTAAAAGAGGGATCAGCCTAGAATCCCTACATAGTCACAGGAGGATTAAGTCCAAACCCCGCCCATCCCCTTGAGTTCCATGGGCCCTTAATCTAACACCAAGCAGGTGGTAACCGCATGTTGAGAATATTCCTGTGCATAAGCATGAGCAGCAATAAATCAGTTTAATTGGATCTTCACCTGTGCCTGACAGTCTATTAGGTATAAGCAAATAAAGCTGTAAACTTGTTTAGATTTCACCATGTCCACTTTATGCTTGAGCCTGACATCAAGGCAGGCTTATTGAAAAATGTGGTTAACATAAGGTGTGAACCTACAGGCTTTAAAAGTAGCCACCTCTGCCTCGGTCTTGATCAATGTATGAACCCAACTACAACGCTACAGCATCACCTCCATCTTAAAGGATCCTGTAATCCTTGTGAGATGCAAGTAACCAGGAACAGGCCACAAAGAAGCGGGGGTCAACCTGTTCTCCAAAGCACCTGAAGGCAGAACAAGAAGCAACGGATAGAAACTAATCAAGGAGACAATCAACCTGGAACTAAGGAGAAATTTCCTGACAGTGAGGACAATTAATCAGTGGAATAGTTTGCCTCCAGAAGTTGTGGGTGCTCCAACACTGGAAGTTTTTGAGAAGAGATTGGCTAGCCATTTATCTGAAATGGTATAGGGTCTCCTGCCAGAACAGGGGATTGGACTAGAAGACCTCCAAGGTCCCTTCCAACTCTGTTGTTCTGTTATTCTACACTAAATGTTTTACATGCTATCTATACACAAGAATCTGATCTACTAGTGGTCAAGACAAATTTGTACTAGACAACAGTCAATGGAATTCATGGGGGCTGGATCTTGCATCTCTTGTGAGAGTGTAGCAACTCCAAACTGACAATGCATTTGACCCCATCTTTGGGTTCCACCTAGTCATCTACTACAGCCTGTCTAAAACTGAGTAAATCCAGGCCCAGAGTGGCTCCTGTCACACCCAGGAATGACTGCAAATCCCATGCCCTGTCTTGATGGAACTCCTGCACTTACAAACTGGATATTCCTCATCCACAAACGGAGAGGCTAGATGAACTTCTCAGAAGGTCACTGGTGCAACTGAGAAGACAACCCTTGATCTCTCCCTTTGATCTCAACCCTTGATCTCAACCTTTGATTCTATGTACAGCCTTCCATGTCTCTGAAGTCATCTTCCTTCACTGGTCCTATCCTCCCCCCCAAAATCTGTTTCCTTCCAAATAGATTTTATTTCCTCTGTTCTCACCCAGTTTATTATGATTATCAAATGTTTATCTGCATAACTACCAGGAGTGGGAGTGTTGATCATCTTCTATTGATCTCGCAGAGCCCTCGAGAGGAATACAATTAAGCTTAAGAGAAGGAACAAACTCTACAGCTGAATGATGGTTCCCAGTATTAAGGCCCCAGTTCAATTAAGCTAAGAGCTTTCCTCCGTGGGAGGCAGGGGGCTCCCCACCCCTAAACCTCTGCCTTACAAAGGAATCAATGTTCAAAGTATGCACCAAAATGTTCTGAAGTATCCAGAATATTTTCATACAGCTTTCTACAGTGCTAATGCACCCGCTTGGTTTAAAATATGACAAGCTGTCAATGTAAGGATTTAATTTAGTATTGTTGCTGTGGCACCGCACATAAACTAAAAGGCTTATAAAACTCTGAGAAATAAAGGAAACGGCCTAGCGGCTCTCAGTGGGGGAGAGAAAGGGCTTGTTTAACAAAACCTATTGGACTGGAAATGGTGGTGGGTCAAATATTTCAGCACATATAAAGCAGCTGCACAAAGAAGCTGATATGGAGGCCCAGTTGCCAATGGACCAGGATTTCACAGCTCCCAAAATGGGTTCAGAAAGATGGTAAGGGGTCTGAAGGCTAAACTGTTGAGGGCATGTTGAGACCAGGGGTGAAATCCAAAATTTTTCCCTACCGATTCTGTGGGCGTGGCTTGGTGGGCATGGCAGGGGAAGGATATTGCAAAATCTCCATTCCCACCCCACTCCAGGGGAAGGATACTGCAAAATCTCCATTCCCACCCCACTCTGGGGCCAGCCTGAACTACTCAAAATTTCCACTACTGGCTCTCCAGAACCTGTTACAACCTGCTGGATTTCACCCCTGGTTGAGACCCTGCAAAGAGTGCAGAGAAGAGCAACCAAGATGGTAAGGGGTCTAGAGGCTAAAACCGTACGATGAACAGAATTACAGAATTGGGTATGTCCGTTTTAATGAAGAGGAGGACTAGTGATGACATGATAGCAGCCTTTCAATATTTGAAGGGGCTGTCACAAAAAAGATGGAGGGGAGGGTTGCCCTATTCTCCAAAGAACCTGAGGGCAGAACAAAAAGTAACAGGCGGAAGTTCATTAAAGTGAGATCCGACCTAGAACTAAGGAGAAATTTCCTCATAGTGAGAACACTCAACCAATGGAACGCCTCACCTCCAGAAGTTGTGGGTGCTCCATCGCTGGAGGTTTTCAAGAAAAAACTGGACAGCCATTTGTCCAGAATGGTATATACTAGGTTTCCTGCTTGAGCAGGAGTCTTCTGGCATAGAAGACCTCCAAGGTCCCTTATTCTATATTCTAACCCCGTTATTCTATATTCTAAAGTGGAAAAATGTAGATTTTAAGACCCTTAGCCCACAAGGGTCCAGTACAATGATGTGTTGTGATGCCATCATGCAATTTTAACCCAATTGGCATCATTTATGTGATGACATCATCAGGCCTGTGGTGTCACATATTCCATTTCCTCCTATCGCCAGGCATCAGCGCTCTGACCTGCAGGAGTTTGCCAGGGATGGGGTTCTTTGGGACTGGTTGAATTTCACCCAAGTTGTCTGAACTTTGTCGATTGTGGCTTATTCAACAACCTTAGTTCATGTAATCACATGAATCAAGTCAAAGTATTGTTTTGAGTTGTCCGAAGGGGATTGTTGAACGTCTTTGTTTCTAATTCTGCCAGAGCTATTCAGCCATTATTTGAATTAGGTCCATTTCAATTTTAGGTAACACAGAGACGTTCAATAACAAGTTCTACGTGACTACCCACATTAGTCTCCTTCACAGTACAATAGAGAAGTCCAACACAAGTTCCTTTAAAAGAAAAAAAAATAGTTGAAAAATAGAAAAAGGAAAAAAGAATAAAGAACAATTGGAGTTACAGAAATAGGAACATAAATCACTAGCATAAGTTAATAGTAATTAAAGTAAATAATAATAAAAATAGATATATGAATAAGATCAAACAACGAAGAGTCAAAACACAAATAAGAACATACATTACTGTTGTGATATAGTTGACAAAATGTATATTTGAACTCTTTGTTTTCATGTTTGGTTTGTATGTTTTATTATCACTAGTTTTGTTTTGTGTGTACTTTTAAACAAATAAAAACTTATTTTAAAAAAAAGAAAAAGAAGAAAAAGAAAGAAAAAGATTAAAAATGAGATCAATGTGCACTAAAGCCACAACGACTAGAATTACTAATGTCAAAAGGCCTGGTGGAAGGGTTGGCATTTAGACCTTTCCCAAGATGAAGGAGGAAAATAGATTAGATAGATACCGTAGGTAGGTAGGTAGGTACCATGCTTCTCTGAAAATAAGACCCTGTCTTATATTTTTTTTTAACCCTGAAATGAGCGCTTGGCCTTATTGCCATGTCCTCAAAAGCCCGATTGGGCTTATTATAAGGGGATGTCTTATTTTGGGGAAAACAGGGTAGATAGATAGATAGATAGATAGATAGATAGATAGATAGATGGATAGATGGTAGATGGATGGATGGATGGATGGATGGATGGATAGATGGATAGATGGTAGATGGTAGATGGATAGATGGATAGATGGATAGATGGATAGATGGATAGATGGTAGATGGATAGATGGATAGATGGATAGATGGTAGATGGATAGATGGATGGATGGATGGATGGATGGATGGATGGATAGATGGATGGATGGATGGATGGATGGATGGATAGATGGATGGATGGATGGATGGATGGATAGATGGATAGATGGATAGATGGATAGATGGATAGATGGATGGATGGATAGATGGATAGATGGATAGATGGATAGATGGATAGATGGATAGACAGACAGACAGAAATGTCCGCTCCAATTTCAAGCATCAAAAGCAACAGTGGGCCTTCATTTAAGAAGAATAAAAGCAGCGAGATACCTTAATAAGCCCAAATAATGTATTTTTCATCACTCAGAATATTCAGAGCTAATGTACAAATTAACTTTTACATGGCAAGTTCATTTCTCTGGTGATCTCATTTAGATCTCGCAAAGAACAAGCGGGATTTGAAGGGACGTGCAGGTTTTCTCCTCCAAGCAAGGCAGCTCCCTGACACTTCACAAGCTGGTTGCTAATAATCTCTCCTTAATTGGGATTTTTCAAACCAGGATTCATGCATGGTAATTAGAGAGCTTTGATTTCTGACCCCATAATTTGGAGGATTCCAGGAGAGGAGAGGGGTGGAGGCTTCGAAAAAAAGAGGGGGGTTGCATATTTCAGGGCAGCATCTGCAAATCCAGGTGGCTTCTTTAACTCTTTGGCTGAAGAAAAATCTCTTGTGTGGATTTATACAGGTGGTGGAGGTGACACTCAGCCAACTACAGGCACTTCCTCCACTTACGAAAGTTCATTTAGTGACCATTCAAAATTACAACAGCAGCAAAAAAAGTGACATGGCCATTTTTCACACTGACGAAATTTGCATCCCCTCCATGGTCGCATGATCAAAATTCAGATGCTTGGCAACCCACTCAAGTTTATGACTGTTGTGTTATCCCCGGGGTCATGTAATTACTTTTTGCAACCTTCTCACAAGCAAAGTCAATGAGGGGGAGCCAGATTCATGTTAACAACTGTGTGACTAATTTAACAACGGCAGCGATTCGCTTAAGAAAGAAAGGCTGCAGAATTTCTTTTGAACATTTTGCTCCTCACCTACAGATAGAAATCTTGCCAAATCAAAGCAATACTTTGCATAAGCAAAGATATTCCTCTGAGAATTGCTAGGCAAGAACTGTTTTAATGCTCTTCCACTCAACCAATGTCAACTCTGAAGTTGATTTTTTTTTTTAATTCAACATTTACATCTTTAAAATCTTAGTTACACTTCAACACCTTTCCTATACCGGCATCTTTAGTAATATCCATTTTATCCTTCGGCCAATTATATACATATGCATTTTGTTTGTTATATACTTATTCCAGGGGTGAAATGCTCCCAGTTTGGACTGGATCGCCTGATCCGGTAGCAATGGTGGCGGGTGGTTCGGAGAACCAGTAGCAAAAACCTATGCCCAGCTGAGCCGTGCAATCATCAGAGGCTTTTTTTTTTACTTTTAAAAGCATTTTTTCTACAACCTCTTCAGCCGAAAAAATGCTTTTAAAAGTAAAAAAAAAGCCTCTGATGATCGCACAACTCAGCTGGGATCGTCAAAGCCTTTTAAAAGCATTTTTTCTACATCCTCTTTGGCCGAAGAGGTTGTAGAAAAAAATGCTTTTAAAAGGTAGGGGGGAAAGTTGGCCATGCCCACCCAGTCACATTACCCCTCCACCAAGCCACGCCCACAGAACCAGTAGTAACAAATTTTACATTTCACCACTGACTTATTCATATAGTCACTACATAATATACATACCTACTACACATTAAATATTATCTTTTCATTATAATATATATATTTGGTAGTTGCTCTCTAAGGAGGTTTCTCTTCTCACTGCTGACGTAGCCTGGAGCGAAGGGGCCAGGGAGGGAGGAGGGTTAGCTGGGGTGTTGTAGCCTAAATAAAATTCTTTTCCCTGGGAATCAAGGACGCTGGTGCAGGTGTTCGAAAGGTGGAGACTGAGGTCACCTAGCAACTGGGCTGTATGCTGATTGGACCATGGGACTGGAGACTCTGGAAGGAAGTGATGAAGTTTTACTTTTAACTGGATGTTAAATGAGTGGGAACTCAGAGAGCCGGTTTTCCACCAAGTCTGTGCCAAATTGATATCTCCCAATAAAATGTTTTTTGAGGAAATTGCCTGCCTCCGAGTTCTTATTAAGTGGGATGTGTTACTTGGAACCTTGACAACCAAACTATCTAAGCTTTAATGTCTCTTTGCCCTCCGGAATTCAGCCCCTCCCTCCTGGGAATCCAGACTACAGTCCATGATGGTAGAAGACACAATTGTCACCTTGAAATGAAAGACTCTGAGGGACAGCAATCTATGACCCTATTTCATCAAGAAGGAACTACATTTAAGTTATTTCTTTTATATCTTACCTTTCCTTTTTTTTCCCCAACCACAATTGAGAAGTAGGCCCATGGACCTTCCCTGGCTAAGTGTGGATTAGAGGCTGGGACTCCCTGGCCTTAATCTAGCCCCTTCATCTCTACTCCATGATGGCTGAGAGGGAGGGTCTGGCCCAAGACAACCCCGAGAAGCTTCCAGGGCTGAGGACAGACTTGAACCCAGGTCTCCCCGCTCCTAATCCAGCAACTTTTCCACTGGCCTGCCCTAGCTGTTGGTGTAGAACAGGGGTCTCCAAACCTGGCAACTTTGCCTTGTGGACTACAACTCCCAGAATTGGAGTACAAAGCTCCAATTCTCTGAGTTCTTTGTACTCAGCCAGTACAAAGTTGCCAAGTTTGGAAACACCTAGTGTAGAAAGTTCCAGCAGGGAGATCTGTAGAAATTTGACATAGAGATCTGTAGAGGCTTGATCTCCTTGCTTGATCATCCTGTACCAAAAGCCATCACAATGCAGAGCTTACATCTTCAAAGCAGAGGGCTAATTTTGTCCCCTTCCCTGACTTAGCCCTCAATCAAGAAACGTACACAATCAAGAGACAGAAGGTAAGTCTATTTGCAGCTATTCCCATCAACAGCAACTCAACTCAGTGGCAAAATTTCATTCAAAAAAACTCTGTCTTAATTAACGTCGTTTATAAATGATCCTAGAGAAGCTCCTCTTACAATTTCCAGAATTCTGCGTTTATGCCAAGTTTAGCATTAAATATAATTTAGCTGAAATCTGTGTTATTTGTGCTTCCTTGGTTTTGTCCATCGGTGCGGGGATGGGGGGAACCTGATATCCAGGATGTGTTTCTCCAGCTGTAGTCTAATTTTCTCACTTCAGCATTGTGCTTTTCCAGGTGCTGAGTTCAGGATCTTTCCCTCCTTTCTGCGTTTGATCAGAAAAAGTCACATCATGGCAATTCTGTGGAGGATTTCAAGTTACACGTGCCCTCTCTCTTGATCAAGGCCAAGAACAGGCCAACTGCTGCACTAACCAAACTACACAACAAACAATGATTTTCCAAGAGGTGAGGGGCAGGCTAGTCTGCTTTTGTGTGGCTTAGTCAACCGCCCTCTCTCCATCCAGCAGATTCCAGATTTATGTCCTACCAAGTGCAAGTCCAACATCATCAAGGATACAGGAAGGTCTCGGTGGCCAAGTGTAAGCAACAATTAGTTCAAAGCAGCATCCTGACAAAGCTAGGAACCTCTCTACCCACATGTTCAGCCTTCAGATCTCCAGAAACACCTCTATAACTTTTGCAATGTCTCCTACTAGATCATAGAATCATAGTATAACAGAGATGGAAGGGACCTAAGAGGTCTTCTAATCCAACCCCCTTGCTAAAATAAGTGCAGAGAAGAGCAATCAGGATGATTAGGGGACTGGAGACTAAAGCATATGAAGAACGGTTGCAGGAACTGGGCATGGCTAGTCTAGTGAAGAGAAGGACCAGGAGAGACATGATAGCAGTCTTCCAATATTTGAGGGGCTGCCACAGAGAGAAGGGGGGTCAAGCTGTTTTCCAAGGCACCTGAAGGCCAGATAAGGAACAATGGATGGAAACTGAACAAGGAGAGATTCAACCTAGAAATAAGAAGAAATTTTCTGACAGTGAGAGCAATCAACCAATGGAACAGAAGTTGCCTTCAGAAGTTGTGGGAGCTTCACACTGGAGGATTTCAAGAAGAGATTGGGCTGCCACTTGCCAGAAATGGTGTAGGGTTTCCTGCTTGGGCGGGGGATTGGACTAGATCAGCGGTTACCAACTTTGGTGGTCCACAGAAAAATTATTTGCATTTTTATATACCACTAAATACTATTTATCTTTTTAAAAAATCCATGTTAGTGGTCCACGGGATTTAAAATTATGAATTTAGTGCTCCCTGAGATCCAAAAGGTTGGTGATCCCTGGACTAGATGACCTACAAGATCCCTTCCAACTCTGTTAATCTGTAAATGGCTGTCTAATCTCTTTTTGAAAAGTTCCAGTGATGGAGCACCCAAAACTTCTGAAGACAAGTCATTCCACTGATTAATTGTTCACACTTTCAGGAAATTTCTTTTTAATTCTAAGTTAGATCTCTCTTTAATGACCTTCCACCCATTATTTCTTGTCCTGCCTTCAGGTGCTTTGGAGAATAGATGGATCCCCTTTCCTGTGGCAGCCCTTCAAGTACTGGAAGACTGCGATCATGTCGTTCCTAGTCCTTCTCTTTGTTAAACTAGACATATCCAGTTCCTGGAACTGTTCCGGACCTGGTCCAGAAGAGCTTAGGGTTATATAAACTGGGACCTTTGCAGGCCCTTTTATCCACCCATGTGGATTTCCAAAGAATATAAAGCAAAGAGCTCAGAAAATGTTAGCTTGTCAGCCAGAGAAGCTTCAGCCTGCCGCACATATCAATTCTGCAAATTGCATCATTTCTAATTGTATGCGTTTTGCCAAGTATGGAAAAAAAATGAGTTTTTCATCAGCCTTTTTACCGTCCGCGTGCTTCCAAGCATATTCTTTGCAGCCATCGCTTTAGAACAAGAATACACAAATTATAGCATGTCATACAAAGGAAGCTGGGCAAATTTAGCATAATTTATAGAAGAAGATGCAGGATTTAGATTTGTCAGAGGCAACAGACACATCTCCGTTTGTGGTGGCTGTTGTGTGCTACACAAAAGTCACTCCAGCCTGCACAGAGAAGGCTTACGCTTGAGAAAATCCATTTCCACCCCACTTTGCAAAAACACCCTCCATTGTGAGCAGTTTGTGCTTGGCCTGATAAACACAATGCAGGCCTTGCAAATTCCTAGCCCCATATTTCCATCCACTCCAATGACACACTGTAGATACTGCCCTGAATCAGTGGCCATTCAAGTGCAACCAATGTCTTCCCAAAGAGCCCTTTGATTTGACAGCCCCACCCAAAAGCCAGCTCCAATTTTTCTATGCCCACTTCAAACAGAGAAGGAGAGATAGGATTCATTGCTCTAATTAAGCTAAACATTGCACCAACGCCAACAAATATGATTGAGATTTGAGTCTTGGATGAAAGAGAATGTCTTCTTAGATCAGTGTTTCATGGTTGGCTGGAGATCTTTGGGAGATGAAGTCCGCACATCTTCAAGTTGCCAAGATTGGGAAACACTAATTTAAGAAGACTTCCTTGCTGGTTGAAGAATTCTGGGAGTTGAAGTCCACAATCTTCAACCCCCAGAATTTGTCAAGGCCAAGGAACACTAATTTATGAAGATATCCTTGCTGGCTGAAGAATTCTGGGAGTTGGTCCACAGTCTTCAAGTTATCAAAGCTGAGGAACACTAATTTAAGAAAACTTCCTTGCGGATTGAAGAATACTGGGAGTGGAAGTCCACAAATCTTCAAGTTACCAAGGCTGAGAAGCACTAATTTAAGAAGACATCCTTGCTGGCTGAAGAATTCTGGAAATTGAAGTCCACACTTCAAGCTGCCATGGTTGAGAAACTTGGTCTTAGATGCAATGATGAAGACTTCTTCTTCTCCCACATCTCCATTTCTTAGCAGCTTTCTCCAAAGTCCTCTGCATTGACTATCTTTGCAATCAATAAGGCACGGCTTGCGTACCTGAAACTCTCCATCATCCCACCTGTGACTATAACCTACTAAAATGGTTTAAACATCAGCCACAGGTCTTGCCCACTTAGATGATGGCTTCTTCTACCCTTATTGCCTTAGGCCATACTGAGATTGGTCCAAGCCTCTTTCTGACCTCATGACATCAATAGGTTTGGTCGAGTGAGCTTCTTTATTTCTGGGTTCTCTGATGACTCACTGGACATTATCGCAAAGCTGATATTTCTCTTTAAACGGCTCCAAAGGCTATAAGCAGCCTATTTTCATACTGGCAAGAATTCTTGCCTCTCGGCTGAGGCGATTACAAAGCAGACACAATTGTATGTGTGGTTACAAACGGCTTTATAGGGGGCTTGCCAGCCCTCAGCCCCCTATAAAGCCGTTTGTAACCACACATACAATTGTGTCTGCTTTGTAATCGCCTCAGCCGAAGTGAGGGGAGGGGAGCAGAAATGTCTTTCTTTTTCTTTTTTCTTTGCAACAATTGAATGTGTTTTCTATCACTCCAGTTCAGGAATTGCTTCAATAAGGGTTAGGGAATGAGATCTACCGCTTACTCCTGTGGTGAAATCCAAGAGGTTCTGACAGGTTCTGGAGAACCGGTAGCGGAATTTTGAGTAGTTCGGAGAACTGGCAAATAGCACCTCTGGCTGGCCCCAGAGTGGGGTGGGAATGGGGATTTTGCAATATCCTTCCCCCAGGAGTGGGGAGGGAATGGGGATTTTGCAATATCCTTCCCTTGGAATAGGGTGGGAATGGAGATTTTGCAGTATCCTTCCCCTGGAGTGGGGTGGGAATGGGGATTTTGCAATATCCTTCCCCCAGGAGTGGGGAGGAAATGGGGATTTTGCAATATCCTTCCCTTGGAATGGGGTAGGAATGGAGATTTTGCAGTATCCTTCCCCTGGACTAGGATGGGAATGGGGATTTTGCAATATCCTTCCCCAGGAGTGGGGAGGGAATGGGGATTCTGCAATATCCTTCCCCTGCCACACTCACCGAGCCACACCACGCCCACCAAGCCACGCCCACAGAACCGTTAGTAAAAAAAATAGATTTCACCACTGGCTTACTCCTTTTTAGAAAGTGAACCACCATGCAAAATAGCCCAGCCTGTTCTTAGAACAAGATCACCAGGCAAAGGGTGAGAACGTGGAAATATTAATCCGGCACTTCATTTATTCTTGAAGTCTGGCCTAATGTTCAGCTACAGCTCGGACACAGAAACTTTGGAAACTGCGGTGCATTTAAGCTTGTTCAGTCATCCACTCAATGGATCCCCAAGCAGATTTCTACAGCCACGCTGCTGATTTATTTAAAATATTTATACGTCGTCTTTCAGAATAGACACTACGGATAAGGGGAAAGTTGCAGTGATGAATTGCCCCTGGTTCGGACCGGTTCGCAAGAACCGGTAGTAAAACCGGTGGGAGGCTCCGCCCACTGACCAGGACGTCATCAGAAGTGATCTGCACATGCGCGGGCACAATGCCAACCGGTAGTAAAGGTAAGTAGAACCCATCCCTGGAAAGCTGTCTTGGTTTGGTTTTTGATATCTGATACTCAAATATTTGAGACTTTAAAAATCCTTTTTTTTTTTCCTGAGCAGGACAAAGAGGGATTGACTTTTTAAAAAGAAACCAAAACAGGAAACAAAATGGACATTGATCTATCCAGACAGACAGTTTGTGTATATTTGATGTATATACAATGTCAGGGTTCCAAGGAATAGATCCATGGCAAGTAAGACTCTGAGGCGACTGAACTCCTCAAAGAATACTTTTCTTGGAAATACCATATTGGGACATATCTGGTGAAAACCGACTCGCCTTATTTTCACCTTATTAGAAGTAAAAGATTTTCTACTTTCTCAAAAATGTGATTAGTCACATGGCCCAATCACCGTGCAGTCTGTCAACTGGATTTCATCACTCCACCTTCTTCTGACCAGGTGTGAGAATGTCCTTGGTCCTTGGTTCCCAAGAGAAACTATTTTTTGGGGGGGTACAAAAATCCCTCTATCTCAGATCCTTCCCCCCCCCCCCCCGACCCTCAGCTCCAGTGTGGCAACACTGAAGCAGACAAAATGGCTTCGGTCAGGAAAGCTTCGGGGTTGACATACAGATCAGTGGTGAAATCCAATTTTTTTTTACTACCGGTTCTGTGGGCGTGACTTGGTGGGTGTGGCTTGGGAAGGATACTGCAAAATCTCCATTCCCACCCCACTCCAAGGGAAGGATACTGCAAAATCCCCATTCCCACCCCACTCTGGGACCAGCCAGAGGTGGCATTTGCTGGTTCTCTGAACTGCTCAAAATTTCCGCTACCGGTTCTCCAGAACCTGTCAGAACCTGCTGGACTTCACCTCTGATACAGATTCTTCTTAACTTAGAACCATTTTTTAAAAAAATTTTGATTTATATGCCACCCTTCTCCGGAGACTCAGGGCGGCTTACAATGCGCTAAGCAATAGCCTTCATACTTTTGTATATTTATACAAAGTCAGCTTATTGCCCCCACAAACTGGGCCCTCAATTTACCTACCTTAGAAAGGATGGAAGGCTGAGTCAACCTTGAGCCTTGGTGAGATTCGAACCTGCAATAATTGCAGACAGCTGGTGTTAATAACAGGGTGCTTTAGACCACTGTACTATCCAAGGCTCTTTTTGCTTAATGACCATTTGCTTAATGACCATTCAAAGTTGCAATGGCACTGAAAAGAGTGACTTATGATAGGTCCTCAGACATATGACCACCGCAGTATCCCCAGATACAAATAATTTTAGCATCCCCATGATCAAAATTCAGGCACTTGGTAACCAGCATGTATTGAAAGAATTGCAGTTTCTCAGGGTCACCTGATCATCATTTGCAATCTTCCGGGCGACCTTCCTGTTTCCCACAAGCAAGTTGTGAGGGGAAGCTTTATTTATTTATTTCATGTCTATATGCTTCACTTAGCAACTGTATTGATCAGGGGCGGGTTCCAAATCTCATCACTACCTGTTTGCTTGTGTGCGTGCAGCACTTCTGCACATGTGCAGTAGCATCCGGGCGGGTGGGCACCCGATCCGGTGCGAACCGGTAGCAACTCACCACTGGTATGGATTCACTTAACAACTGCAGAAAAAGGCTGTAAAATTGAGCACAAGGCATTTAAAAATAGCCTTGTTTAGCAACGGAATCTCTGGTCCTCTGGTTTAAATCGAGGATCCCTGTAATCCAAAACCCACAGCGGTAATATTTTTATTAGGTACAACCAGAGGAAATTGGCAAAAACCTTTCAATATTCAAGAATTCTTCTTTAGGAAAGATGTTCAGGACAATAAAAACGAAGAAAGAAAACATGACCGATTTTGCTGGAGGACAGCGACTAACATGGCTAGCCTCACGGAGGACTTTCTCATTTAGCCAGGCCATGGACGAGGATTTTCCACGATTACTTTTTTACATTGAATTTTCAAATTTCTACAGGAATAGGAGAAAAAGAAATCAACGTTTAAAAAATATCTGAAAACGGAGCGAACCTGTTCATCTAGAACTCCTTGCATTCAGCAACATCCATACAACACTGGAATTAAATTACGGATAAAAATAGACCTCATTCAATAAAAAGTACTACATTTGAAAAAAGGACAAAACTAAGGAACTCATTTATAACAATGCAGTTATTATCTAGCTAACAAAGGACTGTTTACACCCAGCTAAGTTTTCAAACAATGTTCAGCAGGATAAAATATCACAAAGCCCTAGAAATCTATGAGAAACTCATCAGAAATATTCCCTTATTGAAGATTCAGAGTCCCCCATAAATATAGTTCCTATATCATATTAAGCTATAGTTTAGCTACCATTTGCAATTAACCATCACTTGGATTTGCATAGAAGTCGCATAATGATTTACAGACCATAATACTCTACGTCCCATAAAGCCTAAACCAAACCAACCCAATCATAACAGAAGAAGAGTTGGAAGGGACCTTGGAGGTCTTCTATTCCAGGCCCCTGCTAGATAACAGAAACCGTTAGAAGTTAGAAAGAAGGAGATATAAAAATGGTAAAGCGGAGAGTTGTTAAAGAAGATGATGTTAAGTGTTAAGTATTAGTATTATTATATTACTATGTTATTATATTATCAATATGATGGTGATGAATATCGCAACAAAGATGTACAATATGACTATTTAAACATAACTGTACCCAGAACACACACTGTTTGATGAAAATTGAATGTTATATAAATAAAACAAATAAAACTTGGGGGGGGGAGATATCTCCACTCACCCAAAGGTGACCACTGATCTGGAAAAGGGCCCTTTTAGCATCTCTACAGTTCTGCCCCCAGGAAGATCCACCCAGAACCTTTTCCAGTGACCAAAAGCCAAATCTTTTTCTTCTCCAATGTTGCCTAACAGGGATTGCTACAAATCACCTTTTCGAAATTCTCCATCAAATGTGCAGAACAAATGAATGGATGGTTTCTCTAGAAGAAGAAGAATTTGTTCAGCAATCCATCCTTGGTGGAAGTCTCCTTCCACAACTAACAATAAGCTTCTCGATCGAGAAAGAGTTCCTTCCCTCACACAAACACAACATATATTTTGGGCCATCTTGTAACTTAATAAATACCACGCTACTCTTCATCCATGGGGATTTTGTCGGAAATTTTCTTTTCCTTTACAAGAAACTTCGACAGCAAATTATATTTCATCTAATTCAGACCGAGGGATGGGGAATACAGAAGGTCTCTACACTGTATCTGGGACAACTTTCAGCTTCTGAGATGGAATTTGAGGCTGGTACTTTTCATACCATGCAAAAAAACAACAACTCCATCATATGAGTTGAATAGCTCTTAACCCTGAACCTTCCCATGTCTGAATTTGGAAGATTTCTCCAAAGCATGTGGGGGAGGGGAGAGGCAATGACGCAGACATGGCAAGGTCAACCAGGTGAGGCTATGAAGAGTATCTCCTAAAGTCTGGAGGCTTTGTGGGTCTGGATGGAGAGGGGCTAGAGCTGAAAAAGTTTCTTGGATGAGAAGGGGAACATTTTTTCCAAGAAAAAAAAAACACCAAGAAAATCCAGTTGCCTTTTGGAAAAAGCACCTTTGGGACAACTACATGATTAACTTAACATCTGCCATGATTTACTTAATAACTGTGGGAAAAAAGTCATAAAATCAGGTACTTACAGCCACCTGGCTTAGCATTGAAAATCGTGGTCCCAACTGTGGCCATAACTTGAGGAATACCTGTATTAGACAGGGGTGGGAATGACATATTCATTCACACACACCCCAAATGGATCTGCTACAGAGCATCAACTACTGGTCCCTCGGTACATGGAAGCGCATGGACATGAGAGATGCGTATAGAATTATAGGGCAGGAAGGCACTTTGGAGGTCTTCTAGTTCAGTGGTCCCCAACCTTTGCGGCTTGGCAGTGGCTGGGTGGGGGGGAGAGAGGGGAACCAGCCCACCGAGTGGAGCTGTGCCCACTGTGCATGCTGGCCTGCCTCTCATGTGACCCAGTTCCAAATAGGCCAGGGCCCGATAGTGGGCCGCAACCCAGGGGTCGTGAACCCTTGTTCTAGTTCAGGAGTCGGCAACCCACGGCTCTGGAGCCACATGTGGCTCTTTCATCCCCCTGCTGTGGCTCCCTGTCAGTGGTCGGCTCCACAATTGATAGGCCTTTCGGTTAGGACAGGTAGAGGAAAAAGGACGCTGCGCTAAGAGGACTCTGTAGTGAGGGAACCAAACTTCCGGTTGGCTCCAGAATTGAACGGGGGGCTTCTGGTTAGTACCTTTGTGGCTCTTTGAGTGTTTTAGGTTGCCAACCCCTGTTCTAGTTTAACCCCCTGTCGGAGGCAAGAGACCTTACTCACCCTGGAAAAATGGCTGGACAATGTTGAAAATCTTCAGATGGATGGAGCTCCTACAACTCCAGAACCATGCAGCTCTATAGGTCTGTGGATTGAGTACTACAACCCCCTACCAAAATTATAAGCACAGAAACAGAGAGAATATAGAGCAGATATTTCAGAATATACAGTATTTGCAATTTTGTCATTCCTCCCTTTAGATGAAACAGAGTTTCCTGACCCATTTACTATTCACAAGCGCTGAGCAGATGACCCTCATTCTGACTTTTGAGTTTTCACTGTGCAACCACCTCACCGACCTCCTGCGTAAGTCCGGGGCGGGGGGGGGGAGAGGGAGGGAGGACGGATTCTTTGAAACAATACAAACTTGGAAAATTACATGTCATCCCTCATCTTCCAGCAGGCTGATCCTAAGCTCCAAAGGCCAAAAACTGTCTCTGTGTGATTCTCAAAACTCATTTCCAATTAAGCACAATCACAACATTCTATAGATGATGAGCGGCTGGGAGAATGGAAGAAACATTTCACAAGGCCACCTTTAAGCTGCCTTTTGCAGGAAATTCAGCATTGATAGATGGGCACTAGGGTAGGATTATCCAAAAATCACTTGCAAAAGAAAGCTCTTAAGATGCTTTTTTTTTTAATACAGGCAACATTGATTTAAAAGACTGGCTTCCCTAAAGAGCATAGAATCATACAGCTGGAAGGGACTTTGGACGTCTTGTAGTTCAATCCCCTGCTCAATAGGAAACCCTATACCAGGGGTGCCAAATCTTAGCAACTTTAAGGTTTGTGGACTTCAACTCCCAGAATTCCCTAGCCAGCCTGACTGGGGAATTCTGGGAGTTGAAGTCCATAAATCTTAAAGTTGCCAAGGTTGGACATCCCTGCCCTATACTATTCTGGACAAATGACTGTCCACTCTCTTCTTTAAAACCTCCAGTGATGTAGCACCCACAGCTTGTGGAGGCAAGCCATTCCACTGGTTAATTGTTCTTACTGTCAGGAAATTTCTAGATAAAATCTATCTTTAATGATCTTCCACCTACTATCTCTTGTCGCACCCTCAGGTGCATTGGAGAATAGGATGACCCCCTCTTCTTTGTGGTAGCCCCTCAGATATTGGAACCCTGCTATCATGTCACCCTAGTCCTTCTTTTCACTAGACATGACCAATTCCTGCAGCCCCCTAACCATCTTTGTTGCTCTTCTCTGCACTCTTTCTAGAGCAGTGTTTCTCAACCTTGGTAGCTTGAAGATGGGTGGACTTCAACTCCCAGAATCCTCCAGCCAGCAACGCTGGCTGGGGGATTCTGGGAGTTGAAGTCCATCCATCTTCAAGCTTCCAAGGTTGAGAAACACTGTTCTAGAGTCTCAACATCTTTTTTTATATTGTGGCAACCAGAACTGGATGCAGTATTCCAGATGTGGTCTTACCAACGCGTAATTGATACTTTATCCTGTGGCAAGTAACCTTACCAAGTAGCTTAAAAAATGAGAGTCAACTGAAGAAGATGGCGGCTTTCTTCAAAATGGGAAGTTCTGGGATGGAAAATCTGAACCCCTCATATCTCAGGACTAGGACTTCTGGACAGCAGATATGCAAACTAGAAACTATATGCAGAATGGGACAACTCATTGCAGCCAACTCTCCATGGCCAACACACCATGGTCAATTTGCCAAGGCCAATTTGGCATGGCCAATGGGACAACTCACTGTGGGACCATTCAACAATTCAATTTAATTTAAAAAAATATATTAATTTTTGTCATTCACATTTCATTTAGTCCCTCCTTTGGCATCTTTTCTTTAATGGTTCTATTCCACTATTTCTTCGATATTAGTGTAAGTCTCGTCCCGCAACGAGTTGGCTTCAGTGAGTTGGCCACAGTGAGATGTTATAGACCCCACTAGATGGTTAAACATGTCGGTATCTCTGCGTTATCTCCTACAGTCATCTGAATTGCGTGCAGTCTGGATATGGTAGGTAGAGAGAGGTCTACCATTTAAAAAAGACTGCCTGTACATCATAATTCAAGAGTGTGGATTTTCCTTCTCCCTCTCTCTCTGTCTCTTTTTCTCTCTCTCCATTTTGCGATGTTGGCCATCAAGGACTGCAGCAAGGAAGAAGCAGGAGTACATGGCAAAGAGGCTGACGACAAGAACAAGTAAATGAGTGGAACCAGGCTAAACATTACATTAGATTCCATGTAATTTACATTTCGCTATCATTAAAATTAAATTACCTCCATTTAATGTGATTAATATAATTATCATCACCATATTTAATAGCTTTCCTCCTTGTTATACTAGAAGTCACAATGTGAGATATCTTCAGAAGAGACTCTGGGGGCTGTGCTAAACGTTTTTTGGGGGGGGGTGCAAATGTAACTGTGGGTTTTTGTGTTGTGCATTTTGTCCTAAGCTCTGCTTTACAAACAAGAGTGGCTGCGTTTATAGAAGTTATCTGCTAAGTCCTCTGTTTTTCTGCCATTCTCATTCAGTCTGATGAAGAAACTTGCTTTCAGATGAGAAATTTTGGTGACATCCTCATGATAGTTTGAGATGTAGTGGCAAAGGAATCAGAATATGGGAGTTGAACACCTTGGCAAACTTCTCATCTGCCAAGAAAGATTCCTGGGGATCTTTCTCGGATTTGAATGTCCAGGTGGACCAAAATGTAAAGGACCCGGCAATACCAATTGTCATCCTCTCTGGCTGCACACCAAAGCCATCCAGAAGATTTCAGCCAGAGCAATTTGAAAGAAAAGTTCATGTCTCTTGAGAATAAAACAGAAAAACAGAAGTAGAAGACGGAAGTACCTGGAAAATGGCAATTTGACTCACACTCAGAATTCCAAAGAAGAGAAAAAAAGGCAGGCAGGCAGGCAGAGAGAGAGAAAAGAGAGAAAGAAAGAGAGAGAGAGAGAGAGAAAGAGAGAGAAAAAAATGAGAGAAAGAGAGAAAGAGAGAGAAAGAAAGAAAGAAAGAAAGAAAGAAAGAAAGAAAGAAAGAAAGAAAGAAAGAAAGAAAGAAA
>WNWU01000044.1:8293702-8443508 GCA_012654045.1 Ptyas mucosa
ATAAAATAAAATAAAATAAAATAAAATAAAATAAAATAAAATAAAATAAAATAAAATAAAATAAAATAAAATAAAATAAATGCTGGGGGAGGACAAGGAGAAAGGAGATGGAAGGAAATGAGGAGGTAAGAGAGGAGGAGGAGGAGGAAAGGAGGGGGAGGAAGGAAGAAAGAGAACAAGGAGGAAGAGGAGGAAGGAGGGAGGGAAGGAAGGAAGGAAGGAAGGAAGAAGAAAGGAAGGGGGAAAGGGAGATGATCATTAACTCCTTGAAAACATAAAATCACTGTTGGGCGCAAAGCCCAAAGAGAAACTGGCACTACTGTATTTCCTCCCTTTGCACGCTTACTTTTTCAACTAGAGCTTTTTCACATTCCCCAAATCGGGAGCAAGCAGCCAGTGGAGGATTCATGTAAACAGGGCTTTGCAACAAGAAACGACTCGAAGCTCAGGAGATTATTAGAAAGCATCTCTCTGCTTTACATGGCTAACATCAGGCACCGTGTCCACCCTGTGGCTGAACTACAATCACTGAGCCCAGCCAATATCCCAAGCCAAGCCTGTTTCTGAAGGGCTCACGGCAATGAATGAAATGGACACAAGCTGTGAGGGCCAAGCTCCCCGGCCGGCCAAGAAGAATTGCATCCCAGCCCTCCTTCCACCCGCTCTTCAGAACCGCTGCCTGCATTCTGGATGCCTCTCTCCAATTTGAGAAAAGCAGATTTGGGCCAGCATTATATAGAAGACACTGGCTGGGTTTTCACAACACCCCAAGTGGCTTGCTTGCATGCAGGTAGTTTGGTGTCTGGGTTGAACCCAGCCAATCCTGGGTTATCCATAAGCTGTGGTTAAGCAAACCAGACGTAGCTTGTTGTGTGAGCACAGCCACAACATCGCCCGTTTTACTCTAACCCTGGATTGATGTAAAGGATGGTTCTTAATTAACTTGAAGACAGAGAAACAGAAAGATTGTTAATGCCTGAACGTGGACATCAACAGAATTACGGAAGCATCATGAAACGCAAAGGTTGGGAGGGATCTTGGAGATCATCTAGTCCAGTGATGGCTAACCTTTTTGACATCCTGTGCCAAAAGCGTGGGGAGCGTGAGGGTGAGGCCCACACCCATAATTCAATGCCACCCTTGTGCTCCCCCGCTTTTGGCACGTGAAATGGCAAAAGGGTTACCTATGGGCCCGGTAGGCCCGTTTTTCGCCCTCCCCAGGTTCCAGAGGCTTTCTTGGAGCCTGGGGAGGGCAAAAACGGCCTTTCCCACCCCCCCTAGAGGCCCTCCGGAGGCCAGAAACGGCCCGTTTCCCAACTTCCGGTGGGCCCGGAAGGCCCGAAAATCAACTGACCGGCTCGTCCATGCACGCTGCAGCTGAACTAGGTCAATGCTCACGTGCCCACAGATATGGCTCGGCGTGCCACCTGTGGCACACGTACCATAGATGCACCATCACAGATCTAGTCTAACCATTGCTCAGGGCAGACAGAATTAATGAAGCATTCTTGACAGATGACCCCCCTCCCCTTCCTACCCTCTGATTTAAACATTCCCAGCAATTGAATCTTTTTTTTTAATTCCAATTTTGTTTTTAATTCCAATTTTTGTTGAAATAGATTCCAAAAAAAAGGGGGGGGGGAGAAAAAAAATGCAAAACTAGACAAGACTACACAAAGAGGAAAAAAATGTGCATAACAACCAATTTTCCACCTCCTAAATTATTTGTTGGTTGGCGCAGTAACCGAACCCTTGTTTTTTGTTTTAAAAAGTTTTTTATTTTTTTAAACAAACAAACATATAAACAATACATCCTTAATCATTCAGTGTTTCATCTGAGTTATATATTTTGTGTCTTCTACTCCCTCCTCCATCATTTTCATATTATATTTCTATCATTTAGATTGTTACATCATTCTTCCCAAATTTATGTTTATATTAATTCATCAATTATCTAAATATATATACACACACACACACACACATATATATACATATATATATATACATATACATATATATATATATATATATATATTCTCTAAACCCTTGTTTTTTGTTTGTTTTATTTTCCATCATTTTCATAATCGATTTTATATTTATAACTGTTATTATATGTTGTTTCATCTTGAGGTAAGCTGCTCAGAGTCGCTTCAACTACGAAATGACCGGCAAATAAATTTAATCAACCAATCGATTAATTCATTCCATTCAACCCCTTGTGATTCCCTTCGTCACATTTCCATAGACTTAAAGGCATCCTTAACTCTACAAAAGTCTTTTCTTTCTGACGTTTGAATTCCTCTGTATTTTTCTTGTTGTTGTTGTTGTTGTTGTTGTTGTTCCAGGAAGAAAAGTGATGGGTTCAGTGAATTGTTGGAGGCAAAGTGCACAAAATGAAACACTGAAATATCTAGGGCTTAGCTTTTGGACAAAAGTTATTTTGGATATAAATTGTATTGCAATAGTTTGCCGATAATCATTTTCTTTTGAATTGCATACAAATGGTTGGAAATTAGCAAGTGGAGAACAGAAATGGAGAAGGAACATTGCTAGAGTTGGAAAAAAGAAACACAACTATTGTGAGTCAATTGTGGTCCGAGGGATGCATTTAACTTTCTTTATTTGAAGAACCATTTTATTTTGGGGAATGGAAACCGGAGAACTCTGGAAATTTGGACTGTGTATACACTTCATATATTCATTTTCTTTTCTTTTTTTACTATTACATAAAATTAAGGGACGTGGTGACTCAGTGGCTGAGACACTGAGCTTGTTGATCAGAAGGTCGGCAGTTCAGCGGTTTGAATCCCTAGTGCCACGTAAGGGGGTGAGCTCCCGTTACTTGTCCCAGCTTCTGTCAACCTAGCAGTTCAAAAGCATGTAAAAAATGCAAACAGAAAAATAGGGACCACCTTTGGTGGGGAGGTAACACTGCTCCGTGCGCCTTTGGCGTTGAGTCATGCCGGCCACATGATCACGGAGACGTCTTCGAACAGTGCTGGCTCTTCGGCTTTGAAATGGAGATGAGCACCGGCCCCTAGAGCCGGAAACAACTAGCACTTATGTGCGAGGGGAACCTTTATCTTTAAACTTAAAACCAGTTTTTCCAATAGTAGAAAAACGAGGAGTGCAATTTTAACAACTAAATAGTATAGCTTGACATGGCTCCCTTTGGAAAATTAAGAAAAAGATTTTCAGTTGGTCTAAAAATGAAAAAAAAGAGACTGATTCAATGGGAGATTCCATCAAAACTGGATAGCCGGCCAGAGGAGGGATAACAGAAATTCAAAGGATCACTAATGGAAAACAAAGAATAAGGAAAACCTGTTTGCTGCCTTCTAGTGGTGGACTAATTTTTTGTAATACACCTGGAAGCTCTATCAGAGCCCACAATAGTGTCCCTTTAGCCTTGACAACTTTAAAATGTATGGACTTCCATTCCCACAATTCCCCAGGAATTTTGGGAGTTGGGGTCCACTCATTTTAACGTTGCCAAGGTAGAGAAATAGTGGCCCACAAGAGATTTCTGAAAGACTGATCGGGGTGGGTTCTACTTACCTTTACTACCGGTTTGCAGCGGGGCCGCGCGCGTGGGCTCCCTTTGCTCACACGTACACGCACTCTTCTGTGCATGCGCAGAAGCATTTTGATGATGTCGGGGTCGGTGGACGGAGCCTCCCACCGGTTTTACTACCAGTTCTATAGAACCGGTGCAAACCGGGGGCAGCCCACCACTGAGACTGATGCAGTGCCTATCATACAGCTGTCAGGTATGAATAATAGAGAAGATTTGATAACACACAAAAGAAGAACTTACTTGACCAGAAACGGAACATGAGCCAAAAGCGGAATTAGAAATCTGGAGGAATTTTAGGTTGGATAAGCAGGTCAGTGTCCAACTAGTTTACTTTCCCCGACCTGGTGCCCACCAGTTAAGTTGGGGTCAGAAATTGGAAGATTGGAACCGGCAGTGCCAACTATACATTCTAGTACACATAATTGACTCCCAACCATTCATTTAGCGACCATTCAAAGTTACAATGGCACTGAATGATTTATGGTCCTCACACTTACAGCCATTGTAGCATCCCCACAGTCACCTGATCAAAATCTGGGCACTTGGCAATCAGCATTTTTGTAGGAGGCTGAGCTTGAAGGAGGGGTCGAACGTGTCATCAGTCATGAGTCCCTTCGCGCCCACAAGAGTGCAGCCCACCTTGAATTCCTTCCATTCTTAACTGCCACTAATTTCCCTTGACTGTTAGTAGTTCAGATTCTTGTAGAGATTTTAAGTTTAAGTGAACTGCCTCGATTTTCTGATTTCCTGGCACCTGTTACTTTCTTTTTTACAATGGTTGCAACATCTCAGGGTCCTTTGATCACCCTTTATCATCTTTCCATGGGCTTCCAACAAGCAAAGTCAATGGGGGAAGCCGTATTCAATTAATGACTGCATGATTCACTTAACAGCTCAATTCACTTAACAACCATGGCAAAAGGTCATAAAATCTGGTCCTACTCACATAATAACCACCTGGCTAAATTGGGGAGGAATTGGGAAGAAATGATGGGTTGAGACTGGACAGCCACCTATCTGAAATAGTACAGGGTCTCCTGTTTGAGCAGGTGGTTGGACTAGATGACCTCCAAGGTCCCTTCCAACTCTTGTTATTCTTCATTCTGGCTTAGCAATGGAAATTCTGATCCCAATTAAGGTCGTAACTTCCTGTATTGCCTCATTCCAACAGATTTTCTTTTAAGAAATGAATTTTTTTAAAAATTTATATTTATATGCCGCCCTTCTCCGGAGACTCAGGGCGGCTTACAATGCGTTAAGCAATAGCCTTCATACTTTTTGTATATTTTTATACAAAGTCAGCTTATTGCCCCCACAAACCGGGTCCTCATTTTACCCACCTTAGAAAGGATGGAAGGCTGAGTCAACCTTGAGCCTGGTGAGATTAGAACTCGCAGTAATTGCAGGCAGCTGGATGTTAAATGCTGCCTTAGTAGGAGGCATTAGCCTGCTACGCCACTCAAGCTCCTGCAAATTCCTGCAAATCCTTCACAGTTTGCTTTTCATGAGTGTTAAAGATCTGAAACTTGCACCCTTTCTTCTTTGTTTTAGTTTAGACCCGTGATGGCGAACCTATGGCACGGGTGCCACAGGTGGCACGTGGAGCCATATTGGTGGGCACGCGAGCTCAGCTCCGGCACACATGCGTGCGCCAGCCAGTTGATTTTCGGGCCTTTGGGCCCACCAGAAGTCAGGAAACACGCTGTTTCCAGCCTTCGGAGGGCTTCTGATGGGGGTGGGGAAGGCCATGTTTGCCCTTCCCAGGCTCCTAGAAAGGCTCTGGAGCCTGGGGAGAGCAAAAAATGAGCCTACCAGGCCCACGTGCCATCATGTCCCAAAAGCAGGGGGAGCATGGGGGGGCGCATAGAATTATGCATGTGGGCACATGTGCGTGTGACCCCCCCCCCGTGCTCCCCCCGCTTTTGGCACGCGATGGCAAAAAGGTTAGCCATCACTGGTTTAGACCAACTGGATCTATACTGAATAGGCAAAGCAAGCCAATCTAAAGAAACAGCATTCCCAAATCCATCTCCCCTGCAAACTTTTGCTTACTATCTGCACCTTCGAGAATTTATTACGAATTCTAAGGTTTCCTGCCATTGTTTTTAGCTGATTTTTAATTTTTTTTTTTTAAATACAGTTATTAGAATCCAACTGAAAATAACGCAGGCTCAGCAAAATGAGACACGAAAGCTAATAATATTTGAAATGTAAATCAATATTGCTGTGCATGTGGGTTGCACGATAAGCTAATATATGGGCAAACATCGCAGCCATACAGGAAGTCACCAACAGAATGGCTTCGGCAGTCCTTCGTGCTAAATGCAGGCAGCATAAAGATTTGGGGCACTCAGAATGGCACTGGGATGGCCCCACGGACACTCCCTCCCAATGCATATAAAGAACGGTTGCTGGAATTGGGTATGTCTAGTTTGATGAAAAGAAAAACTAGGGGTGACATCAGTGGGGGCTATTCAGCTGGTTCTGACCGGTTCGCGCAAATTGGTGGCGGCGATCGCAGGTGGGGCCACCCGCCCGCCCGGTGCTATGTCAACCTATTTAGCCACATTTTCAAGGCCAGGCGCATGCATGGAAGGCGTGCACGCACACAAAGCACATACGCAGAAGTCCGTGTGTATGCGCGGAAGGTGCGTGCGTGTGCAAAGCGAGCATGCGTGTGCACGTGGGCGGGGCAACTGGTGATAAAAATATGTGAAACCCACTTCTGGGTGACATGATAGCAGTCTTCCAATATCTCAGGGGCTGCCCCAAAGAAGAGGGGATCTACCTATTCTCCAAACCACCTGAGGGTAGAACAAGAAGCAATGGATGGAAACTAACCAAGGAGAGAAGCAACCTTGAACTAAGGAGAAATTTCCTGACAGTGAGAACAATTAATCAGTGGAACAACTTGCCTCCAGAAGTTGTAAATGCTTCGACACTGAGAGTTTTTAAGAAGAGATTGGATAACCCCGGGATGGCAGGTGGCACGCATAGCCATATCAGTGGGCATGCCAGCTCAGCTCTGGCATGCATGCGTGCACCGGCCAGCTGGTTTTGGGGCCTTCTGGGCCCACCAGAAGTAGGGAAACAGGCTGTTTCCTGCCTCCGGAGGGCCTGGGGGGGTGGGGAAGACTGTTTTCCCCCTCCCCAGATGCATAGAGAGGATCTGGAGCCAGGTGAGAAAGAAAAATGGGACTACCAGGCCATCGCATGCCAGGAGCAGGGGGAGGGGGGTTACACGCATATGTGCAGGGCAGGCCACATAGAATTATGGGCGTGGGCACGCACACGCACGAACCTCCCCCACTGCCCCCTCTCCTGGCACGCGATGGCAAAAAGGTTAGCCGTCACTGGGATAACCATTTGTCTGAAGTGGTGTAGGGTTTCCTGCCTAAGTAGGGGGTTGGACTAGAAGACCTCCGAGTCCCCTTCCAACTCTGTTATTCTAAAATTCGAAACTCTAGAAGCTGACCCATTGGCATCCTGGATGGCCCCTACAAGCATGCTTCAAGGTCCCAATCTGGTCGATATTGTGTCCAGATGGGCAAGAAGACAGAGGTCACCTGGGGGAAAGGAAGGAATCTACATCAATAAGGACCCACTTCGATAATTTTCCCAGAAGAGATGCTGTGAATATTGTAAAAAAATAATAATCCCCCAAACCCATTGCCAAAAAAATGAGCTGGAAACTCCTACACAGAAACTTCTTATCCTGTTCGAGGAGAAGCTTGGAGATCCTCGCTCGAGGAAACCAACTGGGATAAATGCCATGCCAGGGGCAGGGATATCTAGGTAAACGTTCCCCTCGCACATATATCCTAGTCATTCCCGACTCTAGGGGGCGGTGCTCATCTCCGTTTCAAAGCCAAAGAGCCAGCGCTGTCCGAAGACGTCTCTGTGGTCATGTGGCCGGCATGACTCAATGCCAAAGGTGCACGGAATGCTGTGAGCTTCCCACCAAAGGTGGTCCCTATTTTTCTACTTGCATTTTTCACGTGCTTTCGAACTGCTAGGTTGGCAGAAGCTGGGACAAGTAATGGGAGCTCATCCCAATACGCAGCACTAGGGATTCAAACCGCTGAACTGCCGACCTTTCGATCGACAAGCTCGGCCTCTTAGCCACTGAGCCACCGCATCCTCCCCTAAATCTACCCTCCCCTAAATTCCTGGGTGAGTCAAGAACAGGAGCAGTTGCCATGTCCAGAAATAATAGGATAATGAGGGTGCAACTCAGCGGTGAAATGCTACCGGTTTGCACCAGTTTGGGTGAATCAGTAGCAGCAGTGGCGGGTGGTTCGGCGAACCGGTAGCCGTGGCAGCGCAACGCTCCGCCCGCCCACCTGGACGTCATTACTTCGTGGTTTTAACCAGGAAGTAACCTGCTTTTGACCCTCAGAAGGCTTTACACATGCACAGAGGGTCCAAAATTGCACGAGCAGTGCAAGTGCCAAGCGCACACTTCCGAACCGGTAGGGTAGGTAAGTAGATTTCACCCCTGGTGCAACTGACTATCTCAGATGTCCAGCCGGGGGTGAGATCATCAAAGGACAAACTAAACATTGGAAAAGAGCTAAAAAGTTTATTTATTTATTTATTTATTTATTATTGCGATTTATATGCCACCTTTCTCCCTAGGGACTCAAGGCGGCTTACAAAATGACAATTTCGATACAAATCACAATGAAATAAAAATTAAAATCAGCAATCCTATTAAAACAATTTAAAATTATAACAGCGTACCCCCAAATGGATCAGCCTAGTTGGCGGAAGAGCCACGTCTTCAGCTCGCGACGGAAGGAAAGAAGGTCGGGGGCTGTCCTGAGCTCAGTGGACAATCCATTCCAGAGGGTCGGGGCTCCCACAGAGAACGCCCTCCTCCTGGGGGCCGTCAGCCGACATTGTTTGGCTGATGGCACCCTGAGGAGGCCGACTCTGTGAGAGCGCACAGGACGATGGGAGAGCGGCTGGAGATGGTCCTGCAAATACCCCGGGCCTAAGCCATGAAGGGCTTTATAGGTAAGCACCAGCACCTTGAAATGTATCCGGAGCGTCACCAGCAGCCAGTGCAGCTCACGCAGGAGAGGCGTTACACGGGAGTATCTAGATGCCCCCGTAACTACCCGCGCGGCTGCATTCTGGACTAGCTGGAGCCTCCGGATGCATCCAAAGGGCAGCCCCATGTAGAGGGTGTTACAGTAGTCCAACCTAGAGGTAACAAGGGCGTGAATGACCATGGCAAGGGCATCCCGGTTTAGAAAAGGGCGCAACTGTAGCACAAGACACACCTGTGCGAAGGCCCCCCCCCTAGTTACGGCCATCAGATGGTCATCCAAGGACAGCCGAGAATCCAGGAGGACACCCAAGTTGCGGACCCTATCGGAGGGAGCAAGAGTCTCTCCCCCGATCACTAAAGATGGAACCTCCAGATCCCGGGATGCCGGCATCCACAGCCACTCAGTCTTGGAAGGGTTGAGTCTAAGTCTGTTCCTCCCCATCCAAACCCGCACCGCTTCCAGGCAGTGGGACATCACAGAAAGGGCATCCCTAGGGTGGTCAGGGGTGGAGATGTAAAGCTGGGTATCATCAGCATATTGATGATACCTCACCCCAAAACCACGAATGATCTCACCCAGCGGTTTTATGTAGATGTTAAAGAGCAGAGGGGAGAGAACCGATCCCTGAGGCACCCCACAAGTGAGAGGCCTGTGGGAGGATCCCCGACCCCCCATCCAAACAGACTGCAGATGACCAGAGATAGGAGGAGAATCACTGTAAAACAGTGCCTCCTAACCCCATCCCCCTGAGCCGCTGCAGCAGGATACCATGGTCGATGGTATCGAAAGCCGCTGAGAAGGCAAGAAGGACCAGGATGGAGGAACAACCCCCATCCCTGGCCTGCCAGAGATCATTTACTAGGGCGACCAATACCGTTTCCATGCTGTGACCACGCCTGAAACCAGATTGGTAAAGATCGAGGTAATCTGTTTCCTCCAGGAATTGAGGGAATGGCTGCGCCACCACGGACTCGACAACCTTTGGTAAAAAGCGAAGGTTGGAGACTGGACGGTAGTTGTTAAGAACGTCAGGATCCAGGCTAGGCTTCTTAAGGAGGGGTCGAACCACCGCCTCTTTGAGTGCAGCGGGGAAGACCCCTTCCTTTAACGAGGCGTTGGCAACAGCCTAGATCCAGTCTCCAGTCACCTCTCTGGCTGCCGAGACTAGCCAGGAGGAACAAGGGTCCAATAAACACGTGGAGGACCCCAGCCTACCCATAATCCTGTCCATGTCATCCAACGAAACAGGCTCAAACTCAACCCAGATGTCTCCGCCAAGACTAGCCCCCGTCGCCTCAGCGGACTCTGTCCAGTCGGAGTCCAACCCGGTCCGAATCTGAGTGATTTTATCTTGCAGAAACTGTGCAAAATCCTCAGCACGGCCCTGCAAGGGGTCCTCCCTCACTCCCTGATTAAGGAGGGACCGGGTCACTCTAAACAGGGCTGCTGGGCGGTTTTCTGCAGATGAAATGAGAGTGGCGAAATAGTTACGTTTCGCCACTTCCATCGCCACAAGATAAGACCTAATATGGGTTCTTAGTTGTGTTCGGTCGGACTCGGATCGGGAGGATCTCCAACCACCCTCAGGCATCTTTTCCAACGCTTCATTTCCCTGAGCTCCGCGGTAAACCAAGGGGCCGGCCAGGATCTGCGTCGGATCAGAGGCCGCAAAGGCGCGATTCGATCCAGGGCGCCCACCGCAGCCTGTTCCCAGGCTGCGACAAGGGCCTCGGATGAATTGTGGGCTAAGGAGGCGGGAAATAACCCAGGCTCCCTCAGGAACCTTTCGGGTTCCATCAGGCGCCTGGGGCGGAACCATCTTACCGGTTCCACACCCCTGCAACGGGGGATGGTGGTAGGAAAGTCAAGCCTAAGGAGGGAATGATCAGTCCATGACAGAGGGTCAATAGATGGAGGCCCCTCCCCACGATCATTTATCCACTGTCCAGAGAGAAAAAAGTTGCAGGATTAAAATCTGGGTTCCCTTCGTCTCCCTCCCATCTAACTTCAGAATTTCTTCCAGAAACACAGACAGCCAAAGTTGCCTCCGAAGCACAAATTCTTAGAACACGGAGAGGAGTTTGAGAATTGGCTTGTTTTTCCTCTCCTTGGCGATATGAAGCCATTGGGTCTCTGGTACATCTGGCGCAATGTTAGTACTCCATACAGTACAGGTGGTCCTCGACTTACAACCGTTCATTTAATGACCATCCAAAGTTACAACGGCACTAAAAAGAGCAACTTAATGACCGTTTTTCACACTTACGACCTTTGCAGCATTTCCCGTGGTCACGTGATCAAAATTCAGACGCTTGGCAACGGGTTCATTCTTACGACCGTTGCTGTGTCCCAAAGTCTGACAAGCAAAATTGATACCGAAGCCAGATTCACTTAACAGCCGGGTGATTAATTTATCACTTGCACTAATTCACTTAACAACTGAAACAAGAAAGGTCATAAAATGGGGCAAATCTCACATAATAATAATAATAATAATAATAATAATAATAATAATAATAGTAATAATTTAATCTGTATCCCGCCCATCTCCCAGAAGGGACTCAGGGCGGTGGACAGCCAGAATTAAAATACATACAATACAAAAATTAAGATAAATTAAAAGATATTAAATCGATCGGCCTCCCAATTTAAAACCCCAAGTCTATAAAATTCAAAATCCCAATTTAAAACCATTTAAGCTAGGCCAGCTTGCTGGAATAAGTAAGTCTTCAAGGCTTTGCGGAAGGTACGAAGGTCCAGGACCAGTCTTATTCCAGGAGGTAGCTCATTCCATAGGGCGGGTGCCCCCACAGAGAAGGCTCTCCCCCTGGGGGCCGCCAGCCGACATTGCTTGACTGACGGCACCCTGAGGAGGCCCTCTCTGTGAGAGCGTATTGGCCGGTGGGAGGTTATCGGTAGCAGAAGGCGGTCTCGTAAGTACCCTGGCCCTAAGCCATGGAGCGCTTTAAAGGTGAGGACCAATACCTTAAAGCGCACCCGGAAGACCAACGGGAGCCAATGCAGCTCGCGCAGGAGAGGCGTTACATGGGAGCGCCCCGTCGCTCCCATAATCACCCGTGGGGCCGCATTCTGAACCAGTTGGAGCCTCCGGGTGCTCCTCAAGGGGAGCCCCAAGTAGAGAAGCATCCCACTTAACAATAGAAATTTTGAGCCCCATTGTGGCTGTAAGTCAAGGCCACAATCTATAGTAACGATGCTTTTGGCATCTATGCCAGCCAACACAGCCCTTCCTAACATGCGCTACTCAAAACAACCAAAGTGATATTTGGGACAAACGCAGGGGTGAAATCCAGCAGGTTCTGACAGGTTCTGGAGAACCGGTAGCGGAAATTTTGAGTAGTTCAGAGAACTGGCAAATACTACCTCTGGCTGGGTGGGAATGGAGATTTTGTAATATCCTTCCCCCAGGAGTGGGGAGGAAATAGGGATTTTGCAGTATCCTTCCCCTGCCACACCACCAAGCCACGCCCACCAAGCCACACCACACCCACCAAGCCACGCCCATAGAACTGGTAGTAAAAAAATTTAGATTTCACCCCTGGACAAACGCCTCTCTAGAATTCCTAAGTCTGAAACTGAGGAACGGTGGGAACAAGACAGTTGGGGAAGGAGCTTTGCGGACAAGGCAGAAATGTTCCTCCAATGCAAATTCAACATAACAATTAATAGCTCCTTGCGCATCATGCTAATCACCGGCTTCCTTAACCATCATTTCTACACTATGCCACAAGGGTTTCACCCATCATGCTAAGCCATAAACCGCAGTGGAACCAACGGCTGGATTTGCACAACAACAAGAACTAAGCAAGTATTTTTTTTTAATTACCGCCTTTAAGTGCTTTACATGCGCCTGCAAATAAGTTTTGTTACATACACAGGAATACAGCCTCGTCCACATTTGGTGGGAAGGCTGATTTTGAAAGGCAAAAAGTATATTTCCACCACCACCAGTTAAGTTTGGTTCCTAGAGGCTCTGTAGACGCATCCGTATAATTGTCTTGGCAACAACCCAGAGATGGTTTCCCCATGCCTTTTTTTCCTGGAAGCTTTCTAGATTTCCCAATTTAGCCTACAGTCCTGGGATTTCCTGGTGGTGAACCATCCAAGTACCTAACAAGATGCACTCTCCCTAATTTCTTTAAGTACAAGAACAGACTTGAAAAAATCTATGTTTGGAAGGCCGGCAGAAAGACTCATGGGCACCCAAAAACTCCTTCGCACTTCTTCAGAGGGGGGCTGGGGGTTAAACTGACCACCAAGCTCTGTATAACTTCATGCTCCAACGGATAGTAAGACTGCAAAAAGAATAATTGCAACCAGCTTTGCCTTCCATAGAAGACCTATACATGCTGTATTGCTCAAGTCAGAAGGAGGGCTGAGAAGAGATCTGCAGACACCTCACATCTTGGACATAAACTGTTTCAAACTGCATCCCTCGGGATGGTGCTATAGGGCAGCAACCCCCAACCTTTGGGGCACCAGGGATCGGTTCTATGGAGAAAGGTTTTTCCGCAGACTGGAGGGAATGTGGTTTTGTGTGCTTCCCACGGATGGGATTTCGCTCGTTTGCGTGGCCCGGTTGATGGCATGGCATGGACCAGGGGGGTTATAGACCCCTGCTATAGGGCATTGCATGCCAAGACAACTAGACACAGGGACAGTTTTTTTCCCTCGTGTCATCACTCTGCTGAATATCTAATTTTCGCAGTACAATCTAACGTCTACGTACTGTATATTTACTCATGTAGTATGACTGTGTAATAGTATTATTTATCCTTCTTATTATCTTTACTTCCCCCTTTTTCTTGGTATTAATATCGTTATTCTCTCCGTCGCTTTGCATGTACACTGTTTCTGTACCATAGACAAATTCTTTGTATGTCTAAAACACTTGGCCAAATTAGATAAGTATTTATCATAGCCGCCTTTTTCTCTTTTCCGTGTCCAGCAGGGAAGACTGGATAATGAGGTGCAATTTTTAAGGCAACCTGAAATTCCTGCCTTCTTTCTTATTCCTCCCTATTCAGAGCTCTGGTGTTTTAGTCAAAATAACCCTGATACCTGTCTCGGTGCTTTTATTTTGTGATCTGGCTCAGCTTCATAAAACGAATGATCTGGGGGAATTTGACCATGTTTTCCATAGGAGCCTCCGCCTGCCTTTGCAGCTTGTTGAAAGTTTCAAAGCAACTAAGGAATCTGTGAAATGATATTCAAGAAACAACCGCCAGACGTAGACTTTGCAATAATGCAGAAAACATTTCAAACGTTTAGAGGAGGGTTCTTTTAACCTTTTCAATGGGGGGAAAACAGCCAGTACAACTTGCTTTTTAAAAGCTCTATTCACTCCCTTTAGAAAGCGCCTCGTTTCAAGAAATCATAATTTTGCTGAGTAGCACATTGGCTTTAAGACACAGAACAATAATAATGACAGCTTAAAACATAATGCAAAATGAATTTGTAAAGCAAAATTGTTCTAATGGGACTTTTTAAAAAGAAAAAGAAACGGGGGTGCTTGAAACATTCTTCAAGCTAAAAACATGAGATATGGAAGGAAAACCAGAGAGAGTGATTTGTTTTCAACCTTTCGGAATTAAAATTAAATTTTAAAAATCTCTTTGCTAATTTAAATTAGGAGGAATTTGTTCAGCTTTAATTTAATTTTTCTTGGAGCAACCATGAAACAAATATTATTTATTCCTGAAAATTAGTTTGAATTACTCAAATTGAATTACTTTCAATTTTCCTTTTACAAAATGCATCCGCAAATGAGCAACAATGAGCAAGCAAACTTTCCCAAGTATTTAGCAATAAAGGGATGCGCTACAAGCAGAATTTCCGAGACTCAATCTGAATAGCCCTGGAAACTCCATAAATTATTTCCTAACGTTACTCTCCACCTATACAGCAGGCAAGTAACATTCCACACGCATCCTTCCAGCTCATGAGACAAAGCACGAGTTTTTATTGCTAGCACTTGTATCATACATTTTCACAGGAACATTTTCCCAGGAGGACACCTGAACTTGTGCCGAAGCTTGTTCCCATTCCCTCGGCCTTCACTATCATTATTAATCCAGTTAACTCTGCACCCAAGTCCCTTCTACACAGGCAAGGCAAATTAAAATTTCATTCAAAGTACAACAGGTTGGTGGATGTACAAGCCAGAGCCGTGACTCCTTCTAAAAGAGTCCTGAGGATGTGTGAATGACACAATGTTTTTTTAATTCGGTCTCAGCACAGCAGCCTGTAAGAGGTACCTCAGTAGCAAGTAGAGTAGGTAGAAGTTACCAGTAGCAAACAAAAAAATAAAGCCACCCAATTAATTCCCCTGAGTTAACAGGAGCACAGTTAAAGGCAAGAAAATCAGGCATTTTTTTGGTGAACTATTCAGGAAGCGGACTTTCCAGGGACTCAAAGATGCTGACCCATGCTGACTTGGGAGATTTTTGCTCAACTAAGTCATTTTTAAAGGTAATTTTGCATGCTAAGGTATGGGAGAAAAAGCTTTGCCTCCTTCAAGGTGGGTTCAATCCAAGGTGCTGGGGACAAAGGCCTACATGGCATGGGGCCTTTTTTATTTGAGGACGGTCTATCTGTTCCGTCCGTCCCACATCGGATCCGGGAGGAGGACCATGCTGTGGGTCCCATCTAGGAAGGAGTAAGTGGGATTCCAGCTCCCTCCTCCACAATCTCCAGAGCAAACTTTAAGAGCCAAGGAGCTCGGGTTTAGGGGCACAGAAGAAGTGGGGTCTCCCCAATCATTAAGCAGGAGGGCTTGCGGTGAGCTAAGAGCCAACAAGTTCAAGCCTTTAACGCCTGTATTTGGGTTCACTTCGGCATCCCCAGGCACAATCATTGAAAGGCAAGCTCGAAATTTTCCCCGGGAATCCGGAGAAAGCTCTGCAGATACTTAAACCGGCACAGAATTTGCAATGCGTTTTGGAGAGCCGCGAGCAAGCAGGCTGTCATTTGCGAAGACCCCCACCCAGCCACCCCGTTCCCACCGGGCTCTGCCTCCCAACTCCCGGCCCCTCCCTGCTAGAGGCCAACACGCCCGCATTGTCCCCCCGCTCTCCCACCCACCCAAAGAAAACCCCATTTATCACGCGCGGGGCCGCCTGGATGATATGGGAGACGCAGGGAATTGGGAGGGGGGGTGGGGGGGGGGGGTAGTAGACAACCAGAAGTTCATCTTTAACAAACAACGAGAAGCGGGGGTCCCGCAAAGCCTCCCCGCACACGGTCAGAGGCACTTCGGAGGAAGAGGGAAACCTCCCCAGATGTATTTGGAGAGGGGGGGCAGTCCTGAAAAGGGGCGCGAGTTGAACGGCAGCAACTGGGAAGGTTTTCCTTCTTTCGAGGGATGAAAAAAGAGGGGGGGGCTCTTTTTCCCAATGCAGCTTTCTTTGGGGGGGGGGGAAGAGGCTGGAAGGAAGGTCAACCCAGCAGAGGAATTAGTCAGGATTTGGGGGTGGGGGAGGCAGTTCAGCCCGAACTCCACCCGGAGCGGGGAATTCCGGCTGGTGGAGACCCTCACCACTCCCGTCGAGACTCATAAGGGGGATCCTCTCCTGCTTGTTGCGGGCACAGGGTGATGATGGCGAGGCTGGCATCCCCTTCTGGGCTTCCCGCGAGCCGCCATTCAGCCAACTTGGGGGTGGGGAGCGGCACCCTCCGGCAAGGACAGCACAGGACAGGCGCGGAAGAGAGAGCCTCACCAGGGACTAGGAACTTGACAGCCGAAAAAAATGAGCCCAGCTGGGAAGGGAAGGGAAGGAAGGGCTACCCTTTTCTCTCTCTCCTCCTTTCTTCCGCCTCGCCTTCCCCAAAGACCCTCAGGTCTGCGCCTTCCGCCCGCGCGCGCAAGGAAGCGGAACTCTGCACGCGCTCAGAGACTCGGCGCTTACCTGGCTGGGAGCTGGCGAGCGAAGGCAACGGAGAAGATGCGCGGGGCCGGAACAGCAGCAGCAGCCGCAGCAGCAGCCGCAGCCGCTGGCGAGGCCGGGAGAGGCTGGGGGCGGCCGGAGGCGGCCGGAGGCTCGGGCTCGGTGGTCCTTCCCGGCGCCTGGTCGGCTCGGTGGGAAAGTTGCAGCAGCCGCACGAGCGCCTTAAACCCGCCTCCCAGCAGGACGGGGCGGCCCGGCGGGGCGGGGACTCGGAGGCGGCCCGGCCCAGCACCGCCCCCGCCCCCGCCGCCGGGGGAAGGCAAGCGCCTCTGAGCGTCTACAGAGCGCCGCCGCCCGCCCGCCCGCCCGCCCGTCAGCCGGGGGAGGAGCGGTTGCAGCCGGCGGCCTCGGCCGTGCCGGAGACTGCAGGTAATAAATGATTAAGTCCTGCGACAAGGACGGGCGATCGCGCGAGTGGCGAGACCTTCCGCCGCTCTGCGGAGCAGAAGTTTTGGCCAGGAGGCGCCGCAGCCCCAGCCGGGGCTCCCGCGACCCCCGGACGGCGACCCCTCCCTCCGGACGGTCCTTCCCACGCGTGGCAGAGCCCGCCACGGCTCTTTCCTGTCACCCCGAGAAGGCAGCCCCCCCCCACGCCTCCTAGCGGCCGTCCGGATTTTCTCGGCCCCCGTGGGAGGGAGAGGACGTGGGTCGGGGGCTTGGGGGAGGCGGGCAACAGGGCTTCTCAAACCCCCTCCCCACACACACACACACACACACCCCGCACAAGGAAATGCGCTCGGGCCAAGGCTGGCTCCCGTGGCAGGGGAGAATGGAGCCTCTGCGAAAGAAATGCCCCGATCGTTGGGCTTCCAGCGGCAGGAGCAGTCTACCTGGCGCTTGGAGCAAAGCTGCAGATAGAGCCACGCGGTCCTGTTTGCCACCCGCTTCTCTAAGCTAGGGACCCCGCTGCCCCCTTCTCTGTCGACTCCTTCTTTCTCTCCCCCCCCCCCGGTTCTTTTTATTAAATGTCTGAGTTTTTTGTTCACACTTTTCCACACTCGGCAGTGCAAAATGCCCACCCGCTGCAGGGATGGGACCCATCCTTGACCCACACATGGCTGAAGTCAAGTCCGGCTGCCTCTGCTTGCCTGCACCCCAAAAACTCACCGTTCCCCCCTCCCCCCTATTCCTTTTTTAATTGATCCCCAAATTCTGCCTGTCGGGTTGACACAAGGCTGGAGTGAGAAACCAGCAGGCAAGGCACGACCATCCTATCCGTGCAAGATTCGCCTGATAGATCGGGCTCTCTGGAAGATGAATTAGGCACCCAGGAAGCCGGCGGAGCAAGAGGGGGGCTGCCTGATTTCTGCCACTGGTGGCGTGATCAATTCGGCTCCTTGTCCACGCCAGGAGAATCGATCACAAATGTGGCCACGGCTTGCCGGTTGCCTCTGCCGTTATGGTTCCTCCTCTGCCTCGTCCCGAGGTTTAAAGCAAGTTATGGGGCGTTGGGTTTGGTGGAAGACTTTTAATTTATCTTCGCCTTGGAAAACAAAAACGCCGAACTTCTTAACTCGTAACATCAATAATAAATAAGTGACTGCTGATTAAATTAGAGCAAGGATGGAAAGCCATTGAATATTGATTGAAATTTAGCAATGGCTTATTGAATAAACAAGAGGCAGCCTAATTGCTTTTCTTTATTATTTGCATTAGAATATTAAAAACAAATGTAGATCTATGAGAAGAAAACTTGCGGTGAGGGCTTTTTTTAAAAAAATTGATTTATATGCCGCCCTTCTCCTGAGACTCAGGGCGGCTTACAATGCGATAAGCAATAGCCTTCATACTTTTGTATATTTTATACAAAGTCAGCTTATTGCCCCCACAATCCGGGTCCTCATTTAACCTACCTTAGAAAGGATTTTGCTTTTGCTCTCCCCCTGCATCTTTTTTTTTAAAGTTACAGCCTGTTCCAAAAGTGGAAGAAAGAGAATAAAGCGGAGAAGCTGTTCTTTACTTAGTGCATTGAGAACATTTGTAGCATATTTATTTAACAATAGGTAATAATGATCTCAAACTAAGCAAAATCGATTCCTGACAATGAGAGCACTGTGGGGAGGAAAGCATTATTTATTTAAAAAATATTTGTTTTGCCCTTGATCTAATAATCATACAGTGGTATATACAAATGGTAATTTAGGTATACAAAGGAATAAAATTACTACAATGAGAAAAGGAAGTGGGTATAAAAAGAGGGTGGCCCACGCCTAACTGTTTAAGAGAAGGTTCAAAAACTCCAGAAAAAGATCTCTTTAAAATGCAGCAAAGGTCTGGCCTCTTCTTGACAAGTAAGTAGCCCCTCTCTTCTCCTCCTTCTCCTTCTCCTTCCCCTTCCGTCCTCCTGGGAAATCACGTTCAGTGCTTTAGCTAAGAGGAGAAGGGACTCTCGTAGGCAATGAGGGAGGCTTTGCATGTGGCAAAAGCTCAGCCCTTTCTCTGAACAGGTTTCTCTGAAGAGGTTTCTCTGAACATCAAATGCCCTCCAAGCCTGGGGAAAAGATAGGAAACCAATAAAATAGAGCTTGAAGGGACCTTGGAGGTCTTATAGTCTGGACCCCTGCTCAAACAGGAGAACCTATATACAATCTCAGATAAGTTCTACAACCAAACAGTATGGATATTTTTTGCTAAAAGTAAGAATGGAATGGAATAGAATGGGACCTTGGAGGTCTTCTAGTCCAGCTCAAGTAGGAGAACCTATATTATTTCAGATAAGTGATTGTCTAGTCTTTTCTTAAAAATCTCCAATGATTTTTAAAGCACCCACGATTTCTGAAGGTAAGCTGTTCCACTGGTTAAGTGTCCTGTTAGGAAGTTTCTTGTTAATTCTAGGTTGCTTCTCTCTTTGGTTAGTTTCTAACCATTGTTTCTTGTGGAGAGGGGAGGGGAGGGGAAGGGAGGGGAGGGGAGGGGAGGAGAGGAGAAGAGAAGAGAAGAGAAGAGAAGAGAAGAGAAGAGAAGAGAAGAGAAGAGAGAAAATACACAGAAGAAAAAAGAAAATAAGGGGAGGGGAGGGGAGGGGAGGGGAGGAGAGGAGAGGAGAGGAGAGGAGAGGAGAGGAGAGGAGAGGAGAGGAGAATCTTTGAAACTCAGGGTTGAATTGTGAGGTCCTTGGTGCTCTGGGAGTTTGGTTGTTCTCTTGCAGACATTTCATTACCAGATGAGGCAACATCGCCAGTGCTACTGTGTTTCCCTGAAAATAAGAACCGGGTCTTATATTAATTTTTGCTCCAAAAGATGCGTTAGGGCTTATTTTCTGGTTAGGTCTTATTTGGGGGAAAATACGGTACTAAATGCATCCATCTGGCTGACAATCTTAACTGGAGCTTATTTTGGGAGGTAGGGCTTATATTACGAGCATCCTGAAAAATCATGCTAGGACTTCTTTTCCAGCTGGGTCTTATTTTGGGGGAAACGGGGTAGAAGGGAGTGAGGTTTGCAGAGAGGAGGAGAAGAGGAGGAGGAAGAGAAGTTTGGTGTCCTTGATGCTCTCTGAGCTCTTGCGGACATTTCATGATCCAACTAGGTAGCATCATCAGTGCTCCATCAGGACACCATCAGGGCACCATCCAGTTAACCTCTGCAAGCCAACAAATAACCTTAAAGAGCACCAAAGACTCCACAGATGTGAGACCTTTATGCTGGATTCACCCCTTGGATTAAATCACAGTAGGTTCAAAGTACAGCCCCTCTACATGCAAGGTTAAAAGAACCCTGATCTCATTATTATATCTTCCTCTCCTTTCCTGCTATGAAAAGGAGAAAGATAGTAGAAAGCAACTTTGATCTTCCTTCTTTTTTTAAAAAAAAAAACCCTCCAACACCAAGAATTCTGAGTTGCATCACAATGACGCCTCATCCCAATTCCTCAAGGCTTTTCCTGGGGAGACGTGGAACAGCATGGGAGATATTCCATTATCACAAGCCGGTGGGATGCCCCCAGAGTTTGCCAAAACCATTTTCTCAACCTTCTGCCACGTCAGGCTCTTGGGGCAAGGTAGTAATCTATGGGGGGGGGAAAACATCTTGTTAAAGACTCACACCTTTCTAGGGTATCCATCCATAATTTAAGGAATTACACAGGACAAAAACATCTGCAATAATAAATATATTAGCTTTTAGGAGCCTTTGTTTCCTCGGCCAGAGGAAATTCAGACCACCAAAGACCTCTTTAAATATCTTTTTTAAAAAACTATTTTGCGATGGCTGCCATTGCTTGGCTGCATCTATACGAAACGCCTGTACTACACTTTGGGGAGGGGGCCTTCAGCTGGTGCATGAGGTGGCTGCTTATTTACTTATAGACAGCCACCCAGAATATTTTGCAATGGCTGCGTGTTAGGGCAAGGTTATCTCAAGGGCACCTTTCTTAATCGGTGCAACCTTAAAGAGCTCATTCAGAAAAGACTTTCACAGCCCACCACTATGATTTAATAGATGGGAAACATTTCTGCAGATGCTCTAACCTTGGGAGAGTCTCATCATGGGAAGGGAGGTGGGGGATTTAAAGAGTTCCTTTCCTTTTCGTTTCCATATATGGGTTTAAAAGATTTAAAGACTTCCAGAGAATTTAAAAGCTTGCAAATAATATAGGTAGCTCGCAATTTAAGACCACAATTTGAGCCCAAAATTTCTGCTGCTTAAGCGAGGCAGTTGTTAAGTGAGTTTTGCCCTATTTGACAACCTTCCTTGCCAGTTATTAAGTTTAGTATTTTTTATTATTATTCATATTTCTATGCCGCCCACTCTCCAAGGACTCTGGGTGGCTTACACCAAAGACAGTATATTAAATAGCATATTGCCCCCAACAATCTGGGTCCTCATTTCACCCACCTCGGAAGGATGGAAGGCTGAGTCAACCTTGAGCCGGTGAGATTTGATCCGCTGATCTGCTGAAGTAGCAGTCAGCTGAAGTAGCTGCAGTACTGCACCCTAACCACTGCGCCACCTCGGCTCTTACTCAACAATAGTAACATTGTCATTAAGTGGATCTGGCTTCCCCATTGCCTTTGCTGGTCAAAAACACCCACAAAAGGTAACCACATAACCCCTAGGACACTGCAACCATCATAAATATGAGCCAGTTGCCAAGTGTATGAATTTTGATCACATGACCACGGGGATGTTGCAATGGTCATGTGAAAAATGGTCATAAGTCACTCTTTTCAGTGCCATTGTAACTTTGAACAGTCTCTAAATGAACTGCTGTAAATCGAGGTCTACTGTTGTGACCCAGGCCCAAGTAGGTAGTAATCGACACAAACAGTTCCAAAACAAACAGACTTTATTAGAACAGCTGAGAATTAACTCATACTCAGCGTAGTCCAAACTAAATTAAAACAAATTCTTCATAACACAAATTCTTCAGTCTAATCACCAACCTTGGTATAATTAGGAAAAAGTTCAAAAACAGAAGATGCCGACCAGAGATAAGTGCAGCAACACAAGAACAAGTCTATCAACGTTGTTTTCCGGCAAAGAGGCCAAGAGCCATTGGTGGTCTTTTAAGCCTTATGGGAGGGGCCAATCATCTCTTGGCCCTACTCCCAAGTTGTCGTCTTTGCTTTAGCTGCTCCTGCCTTCTAACAGCTCTTCTCATGCGTTTACTAGGAACAGGCTCCTCCTGTTCCTCTGCCTCTCTACTGTCATCCTCTGGAGGCTCCGAAGTCCGCACATCACTCCCTGATAGCCCTGGCCCCATCTCTGCCTCCGACGCAGAGCCCTCATCTGGGCCTTCCCCAGCCTCCAGGACTGGCTCATGTTCTTCCTCAGCCTCATCGCTGTCCGACTCCCCTGACAGCTCCGTAGGCTGCTGGCAGACCACAACACTACCTTCACTCCAATATGGATTGGTGCTTAGGTTTTCTATTTTCTTAGGGGTAATGTCTTTTGGGGCGCGGGGTTGTGTTTTTTTTCTTTCCTTATCCTGGTCTTCGCCAAGCAGAAAATTTGAAGAAGGAGCCAAAGAGTGTGGTTATGCGGCAGTCATATGATAAAGCTGGGATGGTAGACCCAAGATCAACTAGCCATGGCTGTCTGAAATGATCCGGTCACGTCAGCTAGAGGCCGTGTTCACATAATGCCTTTAATGCGGTGACTGGAGTAACCCATACTCTGGCCGGCATGACACAGTGAATCTTAAGTGAATCAGAGTTTGCCCAACCTGCTAAGCACCACACAACGAACCAAGTTTAAATACCAGCTGAGCAGTTCCTGCTATTGCAGGGATTAGCTTCTTCAGCAACATTTCTTGCAAACACAGCCATTGTTTAAACCCTGGATCACAAAACCTCCACGCACCTATTTGGCATTTGCTGTAGCACAACATCTAAAATTAAGGCTTCAATAATCCACTGATCAGCAATCAATATCTGCTCCAGAAAAAGACCCCAAGAAGGAAAATTTCTCCCCTTTAGCAGGCATGTGGTAATACTGCTGGGAAATCAGGATGGCTATTTTTGCTGAGAAGAGGAACAGGGTCTTAGGGTAAGTGCAGCAAAGCTTAACCCTTCCTTCCCGGAACCTTTTGCAATCAAAATCCATTTCTACTCATAGAGGAAAAACATAAAATCTACCAGCCGGGTTGTTGATTCCTTTCCCACAGTTGATCTAAATGGCAGTTTCCTAAATATGCTAAATTATTCCATCAAAACCCTGACTGATAGGTAGCTTGTTATTCATTTGTTAAATAAACTTCAATTGGCCCAGTTGAGGGAAAAACAAACACAACCCTTTGTGGCTTAACATGGTGTCAACAGAGTGATGGTTTGGCCCTGATTCTAAGCACCCTTATTACTGAGGAAATTTCATGGAACATTTCCAGGCAAGGAAATCTATCATTGGGCTGTAAAAAATATGTTGGACGTGCCAAGTACGATCTGGCAAATTCTTCAATTTCAATCCTGGGGAAAACGAGGTGTGTGTGTGTGTGTGTGTGTGTTTGTGTGCATGTCAAAAAAGTCAAACGGCAGCCACAATTGTATGATTTTCTTCTTTTTAAAGGTAAAGGTTCCCTCTCAGAGTATAAGACACACCTTTTTACCCCCCAAAAGGGGGTGAAAATTTAGGTGCGTCTTATACACCGAATGTAGCCCTGCCCACCCACTGGTCCCCACCCTCTGCCTCCCAGCACTTACCTCCTTGCAAGCAAACAGCAAGAAAAAACAGCCCCATTCAGCTAATTAGCACAAGTTGATTAGATGGGCCACCCGACTCTCAGCTGATTTGCTCTCAGCTGTTTTGTGCAGGGCTCTTTTGCAAGCTCTTGTTTTGCAAGCTCTTTTCTTGCTGCAAAGAGAGCTGAGCAGATTTTTTTTCCCCTAGCTAAAACGAAACTGAAAGTAAAGAAGGCTCTGCTGCAACGTGACAAAATGAGGCAGGGAGAGAGATTTCTTTTTCTTTTTGCAAAAGAGGAGAGTTCAAGATTTTAAAACACAAAAGAAAAAAAGCTCTATTTAACTAGGGAATTGTAATAATTGAGATGCTATTCTATATTGTGTTGAAAGCAGAAACGGTTAAGTTATGGTTTGGAGGAATATATGGGGGAAATTATTTGGTTTATTATTATTGGTAAATATAATTAATTGATTTGTAAGAAATTGGATTGCATGGAAATAATTGGAATATTCATGTTCATATTGATTAATATACAAAAAAGATAGTTATAACTAATTGATTTATATAAAAGTGTTGAATTTGTATTAAACAATTGTAATATTAAATAATTAACCAATGTGAGGTTGGATATAAAAATAGATAACAATAGGAAGGGGTATAATATAGAATAGAAGGGAAAAATTGAATTTGATTAAGATTAGAGATGAGGATGAAGGATAATATTGCTTTTTTAAAAAATAGATGAGGAATAAATATGGCAAAAAGGAAATATAGAAATTGTAAATTTAATTGAAAAGACTAAACACTGTTTAAATTTGTGAACCAGCCAAATACTCTGTTCAAAAAAAATACATTGTATGTTTGTATGTGTTTGTCTAAATTTTTTTAAAAAAACTTAAAAAAAAAACAACCAAAAAAGGTAGGTGCGTCTTATACTCCGGTGCATCTTATACTCCGAAAAATACGGTATGTGCTAGTCATTCCCGACTCTAGAGGGCAGTGCTAATCTCCGTTTCAAAGCCGAAGAGCCAGTGCTGTCCGAAGACGTCTCCGTGCTCATGTGGCCAGCATGACTCAATGCCAAAGGCGCACGGAACACTGTTACCTTCCCACCAAAGGTGGTCCCTATTTTTGTATTTGCATTTTTTATGTGCTTTCGAACTGTTCGAGCTGGGACAAATAACAGGAGCTCACCCCGTTACACAGTACTAGGGATTCCAACCGCCGAACTATCGACCTTCAGATCGACAAGCTCAGCATCTTAGCCACTGAACCCCCGCATCCATTTTTCTTTTTTAGAAGCGCTTAAAAAGAGGGTGTGGCTTTGATTGGGCACCAAATTGGTGGCCACCAATTTGATTATGTGCTTTCTACATAGGAACATATACATCCACATTATAGGTTAAATGCAGATGCAGTTCAGATTCCCAAAATTTTTCCTAGACTAAGACATGAACAATTGAAGTTCATTGAATTGAATTGTGTCTAGGCCAACAAAGAGGAAGATTAGGGATGACATGATAGCGGTCTTCCAATACTTTTTTTGTAAAGTTTTTTTATTTTTTTAAACACACAAACAAACATACAATACATCTTTTCTCAACAGAATATTAGCCCAGTCTTAAATTTGTACAGATTTTGTTCATCTTTAACACAATTTATATGTTCAATTTTTCTCATAGCATTTATTCTCTCTAATTTTAAGAAACCAATATTACCCTTCATCTTAACTTCTCATCCCATTATAGTTCAATTTTTCTTTTCCCTCCTTAAAATTTGAACCCCTAAATTTAAATTCACATAACATAGTACAATCCCCAATTATTTCCTTAAATTCTCTTATTCTAATCACCAGTGATTCTTTTATCAGCTATTCTAAATAATACAATTCAACATATTAGTAGAAACCAATTAAATATATATCTTAACCAGATGTTCCGACTACTACAATTTCATATATTAAACTTCTTATTTCTGGGTCTTATTTTCATTTCTTAAACATCTCTACATTTTATCATTTCTTCATATTGACTTAAATAATTCATTATTATCATTCTATTACTTCATCAATTATGCAGTCTTCCAATATTTGAGGGGCTGTCCCAAAGAAGAGGGGGGGTCAACCTATTCTCCAAAGCACCTGAAGGCAGGATAAGTAGTATCAGAAAAAACAATTACTACCAACCTGCCTTCCATTGAGGACCTGTATACTGCATGAGTCAAAAAGAGGGCTGTGAAAGTATTTACAGATCCCTCACATCCTGGACATAAACTGTTTCAATTCCTACCCTCAAAACGACGCTATAGAGCACTGCACAGCAGAACAACTAGACACAAGGACAGTTTTTCCCGAACACCATCACTCTGCTAAACAAATAATTCCCTCAATACTGTCAAACAGGTTACTAAGTCTGCATTACTATTAATCTTCTCATCGTTCCTATCACCCATCTCTTTCCACTTATGACTGTATGACTATAACTTTGTTGCTTGAATCCTTACGATTTATATTGAGATTGTTTCCTGATTGCTTATTTGTACCCTATGACTATCATTAAGTGCTGTACCTTATGATTCTTGACAAATGTATCTTTTCTTTTTATGTACACTGAGAGCATATGCAGTAAAGAAAAATTCCTTGTGTGTCCAATCACACTTGCCCAATAAAAAGTTCTATTCTATCAACCTAGAAATTTCCCAACAATGAGAACAATTAACCAGTGAAATAATTTCCCTCCAGAAGTTGTGGGTGCTCCATCACTGGAAGCTTTCAAGAAGAGACTGGACAGCCATTTGTCCGGAATGGTATAGGATCTCCCAGCTTGAGCAGGGGATTTGGACTAGAAAACCTCCAAGATCCCTTCCAGCTGTGTTATTCTGTATATTCTTGTATCACATAAATCAATAAATCCTCCTTTACATGCCACAAAAGTTCAGCTCACATGATTTGGAAAACTAACAGAACTTCGTATGCAGTGGTTTTAACATATCTGCCCTTTCAGCCAAAATTACACAGGTGAGAAAACTTTTAACAAGAAGCATTTCAAAAAACATCACAGATGAATTAGAAACAGAATTTTCTTGTCTTCTGCCAGGTCCAGTTTTGTGTGTGTGTGTGTGAGAGAGGGGGGGGGGAGGGAGGGAGGGAGAGGTAACCTTCAAAGAAATCAGTTCTTGAAGGCAAAGATTTGGGAGAACTGTTTACCTCTGAAAATGGAAAATCAGATCTTTGGAGAAAAATCTGCTATCTGGACACTGCTCAGAAATTGTGCCTGGACCACCCTTAATAAATTCGATATCTCTAATATCCAAGTGCAAGCAATTACACAGAAACACACAAAAAATCCAGACACCGTTTGTTTCTTTGGAAGAACAAATAATAGTTCGGTGAAAATGATAGCAAAGAGATGTGTAGATTGCATCTGTCTTCTCCCCATTTTTATTTTCTTTCTTCTTCACCAGAATCCTTTTTATGAATCGCTTTATCCTTCTCAATAAGATACTGTCTGCGCAATCAGCGATGATAAATGGCAAATAATTGTAAACCTGATATTGCTTTTCAATATTGAATTTATCATGCTGTCTTCTTAACACATATTAAATACTTTAAAGAATTTATATATTTGTTAGATTACTCCGTGCTTCTCCCCCACACCCACCCACCCTTTCCCTCCAATAAGCAAAATGTATTAGTTTTCTAGTTTGGGGGAATCTAAGAATAGACATCATCATTAATAATGCTGAATAACAATCTGGTCTCCTTCACAGCTAATCTCTCCTTACTAATCCAAAGAACTCAAATCAAATAATATATATTAGATTTAGGTGCCGAGACCCAATGCAAAACATTCATTCTGTGCTCTGCTCTCTCCATGCATCTGATTTCACTCAATTTTTGCCTGAGTAGGGGGAAAAAGGGAACTTATCAAATTGGAAAGCTTTGAGGAATAATTGATCAAGATGATCGGCCCTATCCAGGGATGTAAGGCCGATAAAGATTCAGGAAGCAGTTATAGAAACAGTCAGCTGCCAGCTTGGTGAAAAGTCCTTGCCAATCCATCCAGAAAGAGAAACATAAAGTCTTGCCATAACATATATGGGGAGAGATTAGTTCTAATGAGAAACAGTTCAGCTCTTCAAATGCTTGTAACCCCCGTGCCATCCCTTTCAATAAATCTTGCTAAAGAAAACTGTGAGCATGATGCATGCAAAGGGCTCACTTTTAGGCAGCTGCCAGTAAGCCTGACAGAGGTTGGATTAACTGTCTGAAGACTCGGGCAGCTGCAATCCAACCCCAGACAGAGGAAGGTTGAGTTAATTTGCTGCAGTGATTCCCGGATTGTTTCACAAAGAACAGCCCTTTCACTGTTTTCATACAGGCGTAAATCTGAGATTTGGGGCAAATTGTGAAAGAGCCAATGGAAACCCAGTGTGATGGTTCATGGGGTGATGTCCAATGGTTGAATCATTCCCAACTTTGTCCATCATCTTTGCTGAAATTTGAGACAGGATTATCCAGACTAAAAGAAACCGAACAAATTCAGGGAAGAGCTTGAAGGAAGAATCTAGAATCCCTAACGAATCAGCAGACTTTTTATGAAGGCCCATTTTCATTCTTTGCAAACAAACAAAAAAAACCCCAACCCAACCCTACAATACTGTACTTTTTAGTTTATAGGGCTAATTTTTCCTACGAAGTGCCCAGTGGCATCAATTTGGTTTGTTGGTTCCTTCTTGGTGTCTAACAGACTCCCTGCTCCCCTTACTGGGTTTTTTTTAAATTAGAAATTTAAAAATTATGCTTTTTTTAAAAAAAACAATCACCACTCTCTGATATTACTTTCTTTTTAAGATTGCTTGGGTTCCACATAGGAATTCTTAGAAGATAAAAATGAAGCCCAAGAGGCAGCCATTTGGTGCTAGGGTCCATAACATGCTGCCAAAATTCCCAATATTTTCACCAGTTTAAAATGATAGGAAGCCCGCGGAGCACGGAATCACGCTTTTCAAAATAATATTAACCATCTCCTGCATTGGCTCACAGGAAGCATGACTGACAGAGAAGATGAAGGGCTGGATGTAAACTCAAGGAATAACCCTGGATTGTGTGTGTTCCAGTCTCAAGGTCCAGGCAGGGAAAAAAATGCAATGGACAGGAAACGCATCAAATGAGCAATGGTTTTTAAACCAAACCATAAACCAACTGGACAACCATTTTCTGAAATGATAGGGTTTCCTGCTTGAGCAGGGGGGTTGGACTAGATGACCTTCAAGGTCCCTTCCAACCCCGTTATTCTGATGATGAGACAGGGCTTGACTCATCGAAATAACTTAAGATGGGAACAAAGGGGAAAAAAGGAGAAAGTTTCCTATGTTTGAAATTCAAGGTCACTCCAGAGTTCATTTTTTTCTCCCAAACGGTCTTTTTTGTCTATGACTTCTAGCGATGATGAATATGTTCCAGATCCGAAAGCAGTAACCCTCTCCAAGCCAGTGGTGCGAGATCTACTTTTATACCCAGCTCTCTGGACCCAGCAGAAAGTCCAAAGATCCTTTGGTCTGATATAAGGGCTATTCTTTTTTTTTTTACCTTCACAAGGCCCCTTCTTTTCAAACCGTTAAGATTTGCACTGAGTAAAACCTAAATGGGAAAGGGAACCTTTCTAATGTAATAAAAGGAACATAAACTCTTGGAAGTGGCCTATTGTGTGCTTCAAACATGGAGAGCAGATTCCTGGCTAGACAGCAAGAAAGTGGCTTAAAAAGCGGCAACAGCACAGAAAAGCAAGTCTCCATTTTGCACTACAGTTCACCATGACGTCTCATTTTGGCACAAGCTGCTGCTTTTCTGCCTCCTGTTTTCTTTTTTTTGTCCTCCCTTTCAGGGCACCCTCCCAGGGGAGATCAAACTGTCTGTGTGGGATGTGGGGTAGGGTGAGTGACCTGCCTCCATGCCCCCTCCTTGCTCATGATCTGCTTGTCCCGCAGACAGAAGGCAGGAAGGAGAGAGTGCCAGGTAAACCATCTGTCTTCATTATGGCCTAGAATAGATGCCAAGATGGTTTCCTGCTTCCCCCCCCCCCACCCCACAAATGGAAGAATATGCAAGTGAGGTGGGGGGGAAGGACCCACTTTGATCCAAAGACATCGCAACTCTGGATTTTGCCACCAGGTAAGCACAGGTTTTTAATCAGGCTGAAGCTGTAAATCTCAGCTGGACATTTTCTATCTCCAAAATCTCACTGCGTTCAGCCTTTTCCGAAACCTGTCCCTTGGAAAAATAACAGATATCAAAAAGATGCATATTTGATTCTTCGGTCTTCTTCCTTTGAGCTGCTGAATCGGTGCCCAGGGGATTTAATCTCTTGCAGGACCCAAAGGAAATGAAATGGAGAGTGAAATGGTGTCCAGACATCTTTTTTCTTCTAGACCAGGGGTGTCAAACTCAAGGCCCGCAGGCTGGATCTGGCCCACAGGGTGCTTAAATCCATCCCATGGGGCTGCCCTGGAAACAGCGAAGGACTGGCCCACGGTGCCTCTGCTGGGGTGCTTCGCTGACAGGGGTTGCAGGAGACTGTCGCAGCCGAAAAGGGACATCGGGAGCCCATTTTTGCTGGCACAGCGCTCGGGCCACCACAGGCATCTGCAATAAGAGAGATGTGTTGGCCACGCCCACCCTGGCACTGCCCACCCCAGCTCCCTGAGGTCAAACACAACCCTGATCCAGCCCTCAATGAAATCGAATTTGACACCCCTGTTCTAGTCCACGGTTCCAGATTTCTTGTTGCTGTGTAAATAAAAATAGCTATTCCCAAGGTGGATCAGTACAGGCAGTCCTCAGCTTGGGGCCAGAATTTCCATTGCTAAGCAAGGTGATTGTTAAGTGAGGCACATCCAATTTTACCCCCTTTTTTGCCACGGTTAAGCACGTTCCTGCCGTTGTTAAGTGAATCCCACAGTTGTTAAGTGAATCCAGCTTCCTTCCCTGACTGCTTGTCCAAAGACAGCTGGGAAGATCACAAATGGTAATCACATGACCCTGGGACGCTTGCAACCATCGTAAATATCTGCCGGTTGCCAACTGCCCAAATTTTGGTCAGCATCCTGTGATGGTTTTAAGTGTGAAGACTCCTCGTAAGTTAGATTTTTGAATGCACTTTGAAACAGCTGAAACTACTCTATACAGGTAGTCCTCGACATACAGCAGTTCATTTACTGAGGGTTCAGAATTACAATGGCAATGAAACAAAGTGACTTATGATCATTTTTCACACTTAGGACCATTGCAGCATCCCCCATGGTCACGTGATCAAAATGCAGACACTTGGCAACTGGTTCATATTTATGACCGTCGCAGTGTGACCTTCTGAAAAGCAGTGTCATTGGGGGAAACCAGATTTACTCAGAAGCTGTGTTACTAACTTAACAACCGCAGTGATTCAGTTAACAACTCTGGCAAGAAAGATAATATGGGGCAAAATTCACTTAACAACTGTCTCACTTAACAACATAAATTTTGGGCTCCATTGCAATCGTAAGCTGGGGACTATCTGTATGTTGGAGGGAGGAAATGGCACTGGGAGCAGCTGTTTGAAGAATCTGAAAACGGGTCTAAGGGTACAAAGAATAAAATGCTCACCAGGAATGTGAAGTCACTCATTGGACCCACAGAAAACCAGGAGCTGAAGTCTTCTAACCCTTTTTGGTGACCAGGCAACATGCAAGCTGCTGCTTTTCAACATTTGCATAGTTGCTGTGAAGATAAAAAAGAGATAATTGTACATTACAAAAACCGTCCTAGGTATTTGTTAGAATATTACCAACAAAGCTGGATGTAGTCAAGTAAGCAGATTCAATAGCAAGAAATAACCATTCAGGTTCCAGAAGACAAATCCTAGCACAGCTAGTTTGCATTATTGGGGGGAAAAAATCTTTGGCCCAGATGCTTGGTGCTCCAAAACAACAGCAATATGTCTCCTGCACACTTTCTGTTTTGCATTTGCGGTGCTTGCCATCAAACTCTAATAAAAGCTAATTCACAAAAATGAAGACAACAAGAAAACCCTGCAAGTAAACGGTGCTTAATGTTGTTATGGACTTTTGCAGGCATGAATAATTTTATCGAGGTCAAAATCGGCAATGCACTCAAAGTAAAGTTAGTTTAACATTCAGATTGACCAGTCTAGATATCTGCTATTGTTTTAAGCATAACATTTGGCAGTTTTCATTTTTTTCCCGCCTGTTATCTGATATGCAGGGGACAATCAGCAAAGAAGGAGGTTGGATGAACAAAAACGAATAAAAGAATCTGGAAAAAGAAAAAGGCATCCTTAAATTCCAACATTAATAAAAGTGAGGCGATTAGAAGCATATTAAAAATAGTTCAAGGTCTATTTACTATTTATTTATATTTACTTTACCATTTATTTCAACAGGATTGGCGCAAGAGAAGATAAAAAGGGTCTGAAAAGACATGCCTTTCGTAAGAGTTCTATCTATCTTCATCCATCTCCATTCTTAATTAAATAACTCATTACTTAATAAAGTCAATCGATGATTTATTTGAATTCATTAATGCTGAATAAATGCTCTTCTTCGGTGTTGCTTTTGTCACTGACAAAGATCAGATCCTGAAAATAAAGTAAGATGGTTTTATTTAAGAGGCCATGTTAACAAGCACTGTGGTTAAATTGTAATAAAAGATGGATGCCCTTTGCTTCTGCTTTTGAACATGTGCTGCTGGGGGATGAGAAGATGGAAGGTACCAAATAATGGCATCGTAATAGTAAGGAACAACCTTTCTGGGAGAATTGAGAATGTGGGAACCCTCCACCAAAGCAGAGTAACTGCCTTTCCCCCGGGGGTGTTCTTGGCATTGCACCAAAATATGCTAAGGCGGCCATCAATATCTCCCTCTGACTTTCATTGCAGGATATATTAAGTTACTGCAAAACTCTATAAAAATAGTTTGCTTGAGAAAAGAAATACGACTCAAAAGAGAACCTAGTCCTGCGTTAAAAAGCCAACAAGCAACAGATCAGGACAAGGAGACGGTGGGAAATTTGGCTGCTGTCCTGTCAAAGACACTCAACTCAATGGATGACCTCTGGCAAGCCGTTTGACCTTCCTGTTCTTTGGCTGCCAAAATCTCATTCCTGGTAGAGCTTGTTTTGCATTTGCACCAGCAAAAAAACCTTTCCTTCGAGAACGCCAGCAGAGCGACATGGCTCAGCAAAGAATCTGCGCGCCGTCTCCTCTCTGCCTCCTCATCCTTGTAGCATTTCATTTTTACCTGCTTAGAAGTTTGTCAGCACAAACTGCATTTTTTTTCTGCCTTTCGGAAGAAAAAGCAAACAACAGATGTGTGTGTGGGGAGGGGGGTGTTTACAGTGCAAAAAAAAAATTAACAAAGTCAAAAATTATTCACCAGGAAAATTTAAATTTTGCACGTGCAATATTAGGCATCATAACATATGTCTATTTTGCATATTATTTTATTCATCTGAAATGCAGCCTGCCAGATATCTCTATGGGGCTGCAGAAAAATGAACCCGTGACAATGCAAAGTTTGCAGGACAGAGGAAAAACTGTCCAGGGTACTGAAATAAAAATTCTGGCAATACTCTATTGTTCCAATCACTTATATGTAGTTCACATAGATATTACAGTACATACACCAAAGCTGTCTTACCTTTATGGTTACTGATTTTATCAGTCAAGAATCTTTAATATTTGGAATTTTATAAAAATAGCTGTGTAAATATCCACGTCCATTGCCTGAATTTTAGACCAATCTATAGTTTAAACATCATTCTGTGCTAATAAAGACAAGTTTATTCAACCGGAGATGTTACAAATCATTTGCCTTGGGGGGGGGGGTTCCCCCTTTTTCTTTTCAAGTGGTTATGGAAACATTTTTGTTTCTCTCTATGGTGCTATAAAAAGAGCCGTATATGCCAATTATCATTCTGAAAAAGACCCTCCCTACATTTTGTTTGCAATTCTGGTTTTCTGAAGTTGTCCTTACCGGCAAATTATAACTTGTAACAATGCTAGTTTAAGATTGTAGAATAAAAGAAGCTTAAACACATCTATGACCAATATCCAAGGAATAAGGGACCTGAGATAGCTTGGATTGTCTGAATATTTCAGCTCTATCCTTATCTGGGCAGGAACCCAAGCTGGAACGTCCCAGTATTTATGGAACGGTTAAGAGTTTCTTGATTACAAGGCCCAGGGTGTTTCTTGATTCAGTTTGGTTGTTTAGAATTACATTGCAAAGGGCTGCTAAAATAACTCTTGCCAATAAGAAATTGATTAATTCCTTTTAGCCATCTATCAGGAGAAATTAAGTCAGGTGGCATCATTGAACTATTTTGAGTCATCGTTTGCTGCACAGATAAGATGGGAGGAAGTTTAGGAGGGTACCTTAAAGCTGTATAGAAAGAAGAAAATCATTGTCCACCAGCATTTTTCTCATCTATATATGCTCATCAAAATGACCTAACACTGATGAATAGTTTCAGGTTCCTTTGAAAGCAATCAAATTTCCATGACAGCATATTCAGGCAGTCCTGGACTTACAACCACAATTGAGCCCAAAATTTATTTTGCTAGATGAGACAGTTGTTACATGAGTTTTGCCCCATTTTGCGATCTTAACAACACCATGGTTGTTAAGCGAATTACTGAAGTTGTTAGTATCATGGTTGTTAATTGAATTTGGTTTCCCCATTGACTTGTCAGAAGGTCGCAAAAGGGGATTACACAACCCCGGGACACCGCAACCATCATAAATATGAGTCAGTGTCCCAGCGGCTTAATTTTGATCACATGACCATGGGGATGCTGCAACTCACTTTTTTCAGTGCCATTGTAACTTTGAACAGACACTAAATAAACTGTAAGTCGAGAATTATCTGTACACAGAAATATTCTATCAGCTTCCCGATATAGCCAGTTGTTACCATCGCTGACTATTGGGGCAAGTCGTTGGCCCCCACAGAGAGGGCTCGCAACTTGGGCGTCCTCCTGGATACATGGCTGTCGTTGGAAGAGTATATGATGGCTGTGGCCAGGGAGGCTTTTTATCAGATTCGCCTGATCCACCAGTTGCATCCCTTTCTGGATGAGGATGCCTTATGCACGGTCACTCATGCCGTCACGTCCCACTTGGACTACTGTAATGCTCTCAACATGGGGCTCCCCTTGAGGTGCAGCCGGAGGCTCCAGCTGGTCCAGAATGCGGCCACGCGGGTGGTTATGGGGGCGACTCGGCGTTCCTGTGTAACACCTCTCCTGCGCGAGCTGCACTGGCTCCCAGTGATCTTCCGGGTGCACTTCAAGGTATTGGTTACCACCTTTAGAGCACTCCATGGCTTAGGACCCAGGTATTTACGAGACCACCTTCTGCCGCCAGTAGCCTCCCACCAACCAGTACGCTCCCACAGAGATGGGCTCCTCAGGGTGCCATCAGCCAAACAATGCCGGCTGGCGGTCCCGAGGGGGAGAGCCTTCTCTGTGGGGGCACCTACCCTCTGGAACGAGCTGCCCCCGGAGATACGGCGGATCCCGGATCTGCGCACTTTCCGTCGTGCCCTAAAGACGTTTTTGTTTCATCAAGCCGGGCTGACCTAACGCTTTTAAATTGTTTTAATTTTAAATTGTTAAATTATGGGTTTTTAATATGGGGGTGTTTTAATTGTGGGCCAAATTAATTTAATTGGATTTTAATATCATTTTAAATTTTGTATTTTCTGTGTTTTATCTGTTGGCTGTTCAGTGCCCCGAGTCCATCGGGAGAAGGGCGGTATACAAATATAACAAAACTAAACTAAACTAAAACTTATATCCATTCATGTTTTTGCCAATGCCAATTTTCAGAAAAACTACTACTGAGTGTAAAAGCTACTGTATTTTTCAGAGTATAAGATGCACTGGAGTATAAGACGCACCTACCTTTTTTGGTGAGGAAAAGAAGAAAAAGAACTCTGCCTCTGAGCAATTTTGCCTCCTTGCAGCAAACAGCAAACAGCCTGCTTTACTTTCATTTTCGTTTTCAGTATAGCTTGATTAGCACAAGGGGAAAAAAATTTGCTCCAGCAATTTATCTCTTTGCAGCAAGCAGCAGAGCCCTGCGCAAAACACCTGAGAGCAAATCAGCTGAGAATCGGGAGGCAGATCCAATCAACTTGTGCTAATTAGGCTGTGCTGAAGCTGAAAGGAGCTGTTTTTTCTTGCTGTTTGCTTGCAAGGCGGTAACTGCTGCGAGGCAGAGGCCAAAGGGTGTGGACCAGTGGGTGGGTGGGGCTACATTCGGTGTACAAAACACACCTAAATTTTCACCCCCTTTTAGGGGGTAAAAAGATCCGTCTTATACTCCGAAAAATACAGTATTTGGATATAAAAGGTATGTTGCTAGTGGTGACCCGTTTCCAATTTTCATTTTTTTTATATACTCTCAGGATGAGTTGGACTTTTCTCTCCCTCTAATCTGCTAAACTAAATTGTGGCTATAAGGATAATCTAAGATATACACGAGAAGAATTATGCTGAAAGAGTTTACTTTCCAATAGTGCAATGGGATAAATAATGCAATACATGATTTTAAAGAAAAGAGTTCCCTGCGTTGTATTGGCTTCCAATCCTGCTACATTAACTGTGAAGCACTTTTCTGAAATTATAAAAAAAAAAGAAGAAAATGAACAGCTGGATCCCATTATGTGTGTTACTTAGTTCAGCGATTGATAAGAATTCAGGAGGCAGTTTTATAAACAGCCACCTGCTCCTTTGTTATCAGCGAAAAGAATTGCCTCCTTGTTGGTTCACAACAAAGCTATTAGAGAGGAACTAAGAAAAACACCGCCAATAATGCAACGGGGAATAAATTAGTTCGACACTCGGAATAAGTCAGTTCTAGAATTCTGGTAATCCTTTTTCATCTTGATAGATGGCGTTAAAGGAGACCCTGTGAGAATCTTGCTTGGAAAAATTACTCTGGGTTGTGGTAGTTGCCAAAGAGTTTGACAATACACTTAATTGTAATATAATACATTTTACAGTATTTAATTTGGTGGAGCACATTGTCTGGTAAGTGTGCATAGGGTATAATTTAAAAGTTGATATAGACAAGTGCACTGAATTAAAAAGATGTATGCAGAGCTCTAGGCTAGATTGGAAAGTTAAAAAACACTAGCCGTGATGATGTTACCTACTTTGGGTAATGAGACATCTGCAAAAAACAACAACCAAGCTCAGAGACCACCAAAGTCCTCATAGTTCCCCTCCTTCTCCTCTTCATCTCTGCACATCCGAATCCCCCTAGCACTGATTATGTTAACTAGTTGGGTAATGAAATGTCTGCAAAAAAAAACCAACGAAGCTCAGAGCACCAAGGACCTCTCATTTCAACCCTGAGCTACAAATATTCGCCCTTATTCGTTAAAACACACAACAGATTTATCCCAGAATGAGAAATGTGTTGTTGCCAAATACTTGCATAGTCCCCAAACTTTATACAGGAGTCAAATTGCATGATGTATAAAAGTAGAGTTTAACAATTTAATCTTAATGTTGGAATTGTTTAACCAATTTATAACAGTAGAAATTAAGCAAAAATAAATTAGAATGAGGATGATCTCTATGAATCTAATATGTTATGTCATTGCTTGTGATAATGTATACTAGAGCAGTATTTTTATGCAATTTTTTTTTATTTTGAAGGTGAATTTACAGGTTTATTAAGCGTATTTTGAAGGAAGCAGCCGGAATGCTGGAACAATCACAAAAGGGCAATGAAACTCTCTTTGCTTCATCCAGCAGGGCTGATCTAGAGAAAGAGTGACGCTCAATGCCAGTTAAGAAAATTACACCCTGAAAACTACTGGCAAATGCACTTAAATGATTCTAACGAATACAAAAAAGATCTTTATAATCTGTGGCTCTCTCTTGCCATTTCAAATCTGTGAACTAACTGGGTGGGATTTACCTCTATGCACTGCCAAGGTTCATTGGATCGCAATACATCAGCGGTGAGTCATGGTTTTGGAAACAGAAGCGTTTCAACTACAGAATAAACCTTTTTGTCTTTTGTGGCTTATTTCTTGAGTTAGGCTGCTACTGTATATCTTTTAATTTGCCATATGGAAGGAAAGGCATTTTTCTTCCTTGACTGGCATGGGGGAGGGATGTAGATGGGAGCTTCTACAGTATACATGAACATAACCTGAAAATGAAAGGAGTTACCAGATTAAAATGTCATTAAAATGTCAAAAGATGATACATTACAACTGCACGTATATGGTAAAAAAATCAGAGTTGTGTATATCACAGTAAATTTTTCTTCTTTACTTAATAATTGATCATAACGGCTCTGACATGCCAGCAAAAATGAAGATACTAATCCATTCAGAATGACAGGTTTTGGTCTATTCCTCTGTTTTTAGCAACTTGTGATTATGTTCGTTCTTAACAGCATTGTTTCCTTAAGTAGTAAATTCTTTTATACTGAAATAACACAGTATCATCTCTCTGGGAAAAATACAGATGGTCCTTGACTTATGACCACAATTGAGCCCAAAATTTATGTTGCTAAGTGAGACACTTAAGTGAATTTTGCCTCATTTTATCATCTTTCTTGCCACAGTTAAATAAATCACAGCAGTTGTTAAGTTACTGATACGATTAAGTGAATCTGGCTCCCTCATTGGCTTTGCTTTTGAGATGGTCGCAAAAGGTGATTACATGATCCAGGACACTGCGACCATCATAAATATGGACCAGTTGCCAAGCATCCGAATTTTGATTACGCGACTATGGGGATGCTGCAATGGATTTAAGTGTGAAAACTGGTCACAAGTCACTTTTTTTCGGGTGTAATTTTGAACGGTCACTAAATGAACTGTTGTTAAATCGCCAACTACCTGTAACAGGAAAGTATCACAGCACGTATGAGTTGGTGGGGACCATACGGACCTGGACCATGCCTTGGTTAGTTTGGGAATCCACAAACTCTTCCTGGTCAGATTATCTAGCTGTCAGGCCTGGAAGCCACTTTTTGCATTGGATCTTCAGGCCAGCCACATTCACTGCTATGGGAAACTGGGAGTGAGGATTGTATGGAGCCAGGGTGATATATAGTCATAATAACATTCCTTTCTCAGAGAGTCAAGGACATCTTGCCCTGCACCTGGAGTGGTGTGACTGGGAGGCATCTCCAGTTGGGACGGTGCTTTGATTGGACCATGTCATGGACATGTGGGTGTTGAGGGACTTTGGACTTTCTTTTGGGTGGGGAACCCTGACACTAGCCCCTATTTGGGACCCTCCTGCCAGAGTCATGGGGTGGGTGTCTGTTCCTCACCCTCTTAGATGGATTGTCCCACTGCTCAACAATTCTGACCATTAAGAGGTTTCTCTCAGAAGCTGCCTGGATCATTCTGCTTCTAATAGGAAGGCTCTACAGATAGTCCTCATTTTACAACCATTTGTTTAGGAACCACTCAAAGTTACAACAGCACTAAAAACTGACCTACATCACACTTGATGATCATTGCAGCATTTCCAAGGGCAATAAGGTAAGATCACCTTTATTGTTACTTTTTTTCTGGGAACATACTGGCACACATAAAAAAATGAAATTCTGAAAAAAATCAGTAATTTTTTTCAAGTGATCAGAATTCAGGCGCTTGGCATGTAGTTATGATGGTTGCAGCCTCTCAGGGTCAGATGATCACCAATTGCGACCTTCCCAGCCAGCTTCTGACAAGCAGTCAATGGAGGAAGCTCAATTCACTTAATGGCCACATGATTTGTTTAACAACAGCAGTGATTTGCTTAACAGCCATGGCAAAAGTGTTGTAAAATCAGGCGCAACTCTCTTACAATTGACTTGCTTAGCAATAGAAATTGCCACTAGTGGTTTTAAGCTGAGGACTACCTGTGTTATTTTATTTTTCAGATACACCCCCCAAAAAACCCACTTTTTAACACCTTTATTCCTCCCAACCTCATCCTTACATATTTGAATTACCTGGATTCCTGCTGAGTCTATTTCTGATACGCATCTTTTTGCTGTTCAGTGAATTTCACAGACTTCTTAAAGCTTTTCGTTTTCCCTTATTATGGGGATCATTTATGCCTTTATCTATTTTCCCATGTTCTCTCATCCCTCTTCGACTTCTCACTTAGGATTTCACGTTTCAATAGGCTGTATGCTTTTTGCCCAGGCTGACTGAAGTCTGTGGCTTTTTCCGCTCAGCTTTTCTCCCTCTTGAGTCTGAATATCAACACGACCTGCCCACTTCTCCCAGGGCACCTGATACCATCAGGCTACTGATCAGCTCCTTCTCTTCGGTCCAAATTAAGTCCAGGGTAGCGGATTCCAGTGTCTCCTTCCCCTTCTGAAAAACCCTATTGTCAGCAAGTGAGACATCTGTAGGGCTACTCAATCTGAGGGGAGTTTATTTTCCAGCTAAAATCAAGATATTTCATGTCTCCCATTACCACTGAAGCCTGTTTCCTTGAGAACTTGTGAAATGATTTATAAACAGTTTGGTCACATCTCTGCCTGGAGAAGCATTCCTTAATATAAACCATAATTGTATAACCATAATCCATAGTACTGGTAGTATTATTTTTGCTTCCAATTTCTTTTGGGGCCAGAAACTCTGCTGCTAAGCAATGTGGTCGCTATACAAAACATCACATAACTACAACAGATTGACATCACTTCTCATTTGGTGGTTAAGTGAGTCACTACTCCTGATTGGCAAGCAAGACGTGCGACCTTGGTTTGCAATTTTACTGTCAGCTTCTCCATTGACTCTTCTTATCAGCAGCCAGTTGTGAAGCAAGCAAATGTCAATCATCGCAGGGTCACTGCGAGAGTCATAAATGCAAGGGCCGGTGGTACACTTATTTTTTCGGTGCCGTCAAAAGTTTTAGATGCTTGCTAAATGGGGCAGCTGTTAAGTAAGACCTTATGTGTTGGCGATAAGAGACGAGATTATCACTGCTTACTGGTCTCCTCACTGCCACATGCAGGTAGTTCTTGACTTAAGACCACAATTGAGCTCAAAATTTTCATGCTAAGCAAGGCAGTTGTTAAATGAATTTTGCCCCGTTTTATGACCTTTCTTGCCAACTGTTAAGTGACTCACTGCAGTTGTTAAATTAGTAAGTGAATCTGGCTTTTCCATTGACTATGCTGGTCAAAAGGTCACAAAAGGTGATTATATAACTCTGAGACACTGCAACACACAAAAATACATGCCAATTGTCAAATATCTGAATTTTTTTAACTTTAAAGATACTAAATCAGTTTTATAGTCCAATCCAAATTAAACAATACTTTTCTTTTTTTTTCTCCTTTATTTTATCTTTAAATACAGAGCACCTGTGTTACAGACCTTAATATCCAATTGTCTTTTATTTTTCTTAGTCTTCAACAAGAAAGGATCTATTTATTTTCTTTCCAATCCTTTAGTCAATTTTGGGGTTATTTCTTCTTATTCTTAAAATTTTCCAGTTAATTTTGTTCAAAAATCAATTTTCTTTTCGGGTTTTTGTCCCTTTAAATTCCGCTTACATCCTCTTTTCTTCCCCCATGCCCGTTAGCCGCTAGTTTTACGCTGGGGGTTTCAGGTTTTAAAATATTTTTGTTGTTGTTATTTCACTTATGGGTTGGCTGTCACTCACCCGGCTTCAAAAACTCAGTTGCATTCATCGCTCCCGCTCAATACTTATTCCGGTTGCCCCAGCTTCTTGACAGTCGCAATGGCTGCTGCCTCCGCCGCCGAATCGGAGAGAGATTCCTCTGACCTTCGAGGAACTTGCCTGTTCCTCTTGGTCTTCTGAGGTGCCTCTCCTTCCCTGTCCCTACAGGATGGTTCTGGTCCGAAGACCCCTTGGCAGCGGATCGTCAGTCCGGGTTTTTGCGGAGCTCATCAGAGCCCGCTAATTCCCCAACTGTCTCGCAACAACGCTTCCCAAGTATCCGAATTTTGATGATGTGAACATGGGGATGCTGCAACAGTTGTGTGAAAAATAGCCATGTCACTTTTTTCAATGCTGTTGTTACTTTGAACAGTCACTAAACAAATGATTGTAAGCACTACCTCTATTAAGAATTTTAACTACCGTATTTTTGTCTTGTATAGCCTTATTATGATGGTATGAAGTGTCCAAGACTTTTCATGGTCCACATTTTTTCCCCCTCATCCTTTCAGTTCAGTTTAGCCCTCCTGATAAGATTCCCAAAGCTCTTGCCAAATATGTTCTCCTTCCCCATATGAGCTGTAGTTTATTTCTGGCTAAAGTCTCTTATACTATTGATGAAAGGGTTGGTCTAAGAATCTCAGATTTTATACAAATCTATTCACTTTCAGGATCTTGCTTTCCTGCAAAAAAAAAAAACCCTCTTACTTTCACACCCAGCCTCTTCACTTCCTACTCGACTTTATATTTAAACCAGTGTTTCTCAACCTTGGCAACTTTAAAACTTGTTCGCTGGGGAATTCTGGGGCTGATGTTCACAAGTAATTGTCCTCTTCTACCTATAATGCATGTCCACAAATGAGAGTGAATTGCAATTAGTAGTTTTGATGTGGCTCAGTAGTCTTTCCACTTCATCTGGAAGCACTCATCAGAAAGACAGCTCGTATCCTACAAGATATAGTTGCTCCTACCCCTCTCAATATCTCATTAGCACTCTTCCTTTCTTCTCATTGAACTTTTTGTTGATTCCTTTGTAGTTGAGAATCATTTACACATTTATACTTACTATTCTGTATCTGTCAGGATGCTAAGGTTACACCATATGAAACTCACATTATGCTCACAGTATGTTCACCACTTTGAGTTATGTATATAAAGAAAAACAATAAGAATTTTGTTATATATTTTTTGTGGTATTAATTGGTTTTAATGTTTTTGGTTTGGGTTATTTTGTTGTGTTGTTTTAAATTAAACCAGAGACTATTCACACATATAAAAAAACATTTTTATTCTTAGTTCGTATTTTTATTTTTTAAATTTTTAAAGATTAAAATCTGTTTTGTAACAAAAATACTAAATTTTAAAATTGTACTGTTTTGTGTTTTTAATTATGTATGCCATTCAGATTCTCATATGGTGAGATGGGCAGCTATATAAATTTCCCAAATAAATAAGCAATTCAAATGTATATAGCCACCCTCGGCTGTGATATATGACTCTGGGCAGCTTACAAACAATGAAAAAGAAAATATAAACAATAAAGAATAAGACAACCGTTTAAAAACATGGAAAAATGCATATAAAAACACATTTTAAAAAGCTTCATAAAATACATAAAACTCACAACTATTGTGCATTATTTATTTCATAGGACTTCTTTTTTGACAAAGGAAAGGAAGAACAAGACCAAAAGTAGAGAACAAAATAACAGAGTTGGAGACCTTGGAGGTCTTCTAGTCCATCATCCTGCTCAATCTTTTCTTAAAAACCTCTAGTGATGGAGCACCCACAACAACTTCGGAATGCAAGCCATTTTACTGATTAATTATTCTGTTAGGAAATTTGTCCTTATTTCTAGCTTGGTTCTCTCCTGGATTAGTTTGCATCATTTCTTCTTCTCCTGCCCTCAGGAGGTTTGGAGAAGAGGCTGCCCCCTTCTTCTTTGTGCTGGACTAAGAGTGCAGAGACCTGGGTTCAAGTCCCCACTCATCCATGAATTATCCCTGGGGATTTATTTTATTTATTTTATTTTTTCAATTTATATACCGCCCTTCTCCCTGAGGACTCAGGGCGGTGAACAGCCAGAATTTAAAAACATACAATACAAATATTAAGACAATTAAAATATATATAAATTTGGCTCCAATTTTAAAAAATAACAAACCAATTTAAAACGTCTAAAATTACATCCTAAGCCAGCCCGGCTTGTTGGAAAAAAATGGGTTTTAAGGGCACGGCAGAAGGCACTGAGGTCTTGAGTTCTCCTTATCTCAGGGGGCAGCTGGTTCCAGAGGGTAGGTGCCCCCACAGAGAAGGCTCTCCCCCTGGGGGTCACCAGCCTACATTGTTTGGCTCATGGCATCCTGAGGAGGCCCTCTCTGTGGGAGCGTATCGGCCGGTGGGAGGTCATTTGTGGCAGTAGGCAGTAGGTTCAAGGTCAACCTACTGATGGGGTAGTGGGGAAAGTGCTGCACTAGGTTGAAGTACAATTCGAAGTGTGGTCTTAAGTGTTCTTAAAACTATCCTGTTATTGATGCAGCCTTTTTTGTATTTTTTTCTTGCCTAAGTGTAAACCCTTATTTTTCTCCCACCGAATTGCCTTTTGTTGGATAGCTGCCATGTTTAAGTCTGTTAAGATCCTTATGAATCTTCAGCCCATTTTCTGGAGTGTTGGCTATTCCCACCAACATGGTGTCATCTGCGAATTTGACGATGTCCCCTTCTATCCTCTACTGCAGGTTACCTCTGCTGACTGCCAGCTGCCTGCAATTTGGCAGTGCGAGTCTCACCAGGCTCAAGGTTGACTCAGCCTTCTGTCATCCTGATGCCAGTAAAATGAGGACCCAGATTGTTGGGGGCAATAGGCTGGCTCTGTAAAGCGGTATATAAGTCTGAGTGCTATTGCTATCTTCTTTCCTTCCTTCCCAATGGTTAAAATACAGTATTGCAGGCTAACTCTGTCCACAGCCAGCAGTTCAAGTCTCACCAGGCTCAAGATTGACTCAGCTTTCCATCCTTCCGAGGTCGATAAAATGAGGACCCAGATTGTTGGAGTGGGGCAAGATGTTAACGTTTGTAAACTGCTCAGAGAGTTCTGTAAAGCACCTGTAAAGCAGTATATAAGTCTTATTGCTACTGGAAGGGTACTGGGCCCAAGACAGGACCTTGGGACACAGCTCCATTAAGTGCAGTTTGTCAACCAAGTTGAGTTGCTAAGAACTGACTAGTTGGCTCAATGGCTAAGACGCTGAGCTTGTCGATTAGAAAGGTCGGCAGTTCGGTGGTTCAAATCCCTAGGGCAGGCCTCCTGCGTGAGCAGGGGTTGGACTAGATGACCTCCAAGGAAGTGGTGAAATCCAATTTTTTTTTACTATCAGTTCTGTGGGTGTAGTGTGGCTTGGTGGGCGTGGCAGGGGAAGGATACTGCAAAATCTCCATTCCCACCCCACTCTGGGGCCAGCCAGAGGTGTCATTTGCCGGTTCTCCAAACTACTCAAAATTTCCGCTACTGGTTCTCCAGAACCTGCTGGATTTCACCCCTGCTCCAAGGTCCGATCCAACTCCGTTACTGTGCGAAGACACTGATGTGATGGTATTTTTTCCAAAGTGACGTTTGCGGGGCCTCCGTGTGAAGGGGATGCCTGAGAATGGGGAGAGCCAGGTTCCAGTCCCCATCCCCCCCCTCCCATGGAAAGCCATAGGGACTCCCTGGTGCGCTCTGGACCAGTGGGGAAGGCATTGAACTGGCACCAGGGAAACCGGGGGCCTCCTTCAGAGAAGTTCCCTCAGTGACTTCGCAGCTGGGGACTCATGTTCGCCCAGCCCACCTCGCAGGATTGTTGTTATAGCACCATGGAGCCTGACTAGATGGCTCAGTGGCTAAGACACTGAGTCTGTCCATCAGAAAGGTCGGCAGTTCGGCGGTTAGAATCCCTAGTACAGGTCTCCTGTGTGAGCAGGGGGTTGGACTAGATGACCTCCTAGATCCCTTCTAACTCTGCTACTGTTTAGTTAAGCTCTTGAAGGAAAGGCGGCGACCCCGCGGGGCTAAAGCGACGAAAGATCCGGCCTCGAGTTCCGCCCGTCCTACCTCACAGGGGTGTAGTGGTGGCGGCGGGCGGAAGCAGGAAGACAGGGAGCATCTCGCGGCTCCGAAATAATAAAGGAACCTTCCCAGCTCGCGCGGCCTGCCCGGAGCGCGACGCCAGCTGAGAGGCCGACGGAGATAGAACAACGTCCAGTTTTTACCTCAGACGTTGGCGGGAAAAGGCACCGGAAGTGGCGACGCCCTTTTCGCGCGGTCCCGCCCCTGCGCGCGCGTCCTTTCTGTTAAGCCCGGCCCCCTTCCCCGGCGACGACCAATCAGAGGGACAGGAAGAAGGGATGCCCGGCAACGGGAGGCGGGACGACGACGACGGGCCCCCGCTTCCTCGCGGAGATGTTGCGGACGGAGAAGGTGCTGCTGCTGCGGAGCCTGCAAGGCCGCTCCGTGAGGGTCGTGCGCGAGCACTACCTGCGTCCCGACGTGCCCTGCGGCAGCCCCCTCTGCCGGGCGGGCTGTCCCCGCGGTGCGTTGAGAGCGGGGGCGGGGCTTCGAGGGGGCGGGGCTCAGGGGAGGGAGAGTCGTGTGGACGGCGTTCGCGGCCTTTCCTTGTGTGGGCGGGGCTAGCGAATGCGAAGGAGGGAGGGAGGGAGGGGCGGGGCCAGGAGTGGGTTTGGTTGTGACTGTCATCTCAAAATATTAGCTCACGTGAAGAGAACGTGTGAACGTATGGACACGTGTTGGGTGGGAAAGAGGCGTGGGGTGGGACGAAATCGCTGCTGGTTCCGAGAGCTCTTTATTTCAGACCCGCTGAAAGTCCAATGGAGGGAGGGAATCTGAAGGGAACGTTGAAAGTTTAAAGCTTGTATGTTAAACCAAAGAAGAAGACAGATTAAAGTTTTCATTTAAAGAGAGAAAAGAAAAAAGTGTCTGGGGGGGTTCTTCTTTTTTTAAAGTTTAGTACTTTGAAGGAAAAAGGTGGGGTGGGGGGGAAGGCTTTTTCCCCCCTCCCCTTTTTTTCCAGGAAGGTCAAAGAATTTGAAAGAAATACCATGAATTTTGTAAATAGAAATGGTGACAGTTCACAAAAACTTACTAGGTGCAAATAAGAAATACGCATTATTTCCATAGCAATGGAATGGTTAAAATTGATTATTTTATTCAAAGAAGTAAATTTGTTTTCATTTGGATATCACTTCTGGATTTTGTGCTTGCGAAGGGGGGGGAGTGAAATGAAACGGCTTCATTACTTCTCATTGAATGCGAACGGATCCAGGGGGAGGAAAGTCAACATGTATACATGCATTACAAATATAGGCTGCTAAGTAACTTTCTTAGTAGAGAGTGAGTTGCATTCCAGCCCTTTTCTTTCTAAGCAACACATGATTGGGCCCAATCAAGCAAAGGGGAAGAATTTATTCCAAGTTTTCATGGTAGCTTTCAAGAAGAAGGAGAAGGCTTCATGCCCAGCAGAAAGTAGAGAAAGGATCAGATTTAAAGTGTTGCTTTTTGCACAGTTAGAGGGCAGGAAAGGCCTTGGAAGCTATGTAGGTTGAATCCAGGAAAAATAGAATAGAATAGAATAGAATTCTTTATTAGCCAAGTGTGATTGGACACACAAGGTATTTGTCTTGGTGCATATGAATAGAATAGAGTAGAGTAGAGTAGAGTAGAAATAAGGAATAGGATAGGATAGGATAGGATAGGATAGGATAGAATAGAATTTTTTATTGGCCAAATGTGATTGAACACACAAGGAATTTGTCTTGGTGCATACGCTCTCAGTGTACATAAAAGAAAAGATATGTTCATCAAGAATCATAAGGTACAACACTTAATGATAGTCATAGGGAAACAGTCAATATAAACCTTAAGGATACCAGCAACAAGGTTACAGTCATACAGTCATAAGTGGGAGGAGATATATGTATACATGATCTACTGTACCTATAGATAAACATATCAAGTATACATGATTTGGGCATAAGCTAGCTTTAAACTACAGGGAGTCCTCAACTTGCAACCACAACCGAGTCCCCAAATTTCTGTGGCTAAGGGAGACATTTGCTAAGTGAGTTTTCTCCCATTATATGACCTTTCTTGCCCCATTGTTAAAGTAAGTCACTGCAGTTGATTAGCTAGTAACCTGGTTGTTAAGTGAATCTGGCTTCCCCATTGAGTTTGCTTGTCAGAAGGTCACAAAAGGGGATCGCATGACCCCAGGACAGTGCAACCGTCATAAATATGAGTCAGTTGCCAGGTGTCATGTGACCATGGGGGTGCTGCAAGAGTCATAAGTGTGAAAAATGGTCAAGTCACTTTTTCTAGTGCCACTGTAACTTTGAACCGTCTTTAAATGAACTGTTTTAAGGCCTTCAAGTACCAGGTGTTTTACCTGTAAGAGGCATGCGCTAAGAAGGCCTATAAAAATCCTTCTTTGAGAGCATTGCCTGCTTAGCTGGCAGTAATTAATTCTTCTTGTGAGGCTGGTCCTTCTCTGGGGGGAGGGGGGAGGGCCCCTTAAATCTCCAGGTGATAAATTTGAATTCCAAGATTGATTGGAACAACCATACCAGAAAGATTCTCACCCATATACAACCTCACTTCAGTTTTGGGAAAATTAAAAACTGTTAGAAAATGTTAAAAATTACATGGAATATCCAAGTTTCCCCGTGTTTTTTCCCCACCACAATTGAATGTAAAATTAAGTAAATTTCTTTGCCTTTGCCCTTAAAAGTAAATGAGTTGGTAACTAGCTGGTAGTTGGCATTTACTAATAAAATAAATACTTGTTCTTAATAAAATTATTTCCAGATAGGCAATGCAGTCCCTTTCTGATGGAAAAGGTCAGGGGAGAATGACAAGAATCTCTCCCCTAGGACTAAATGTGATAGGTCAAAGGCAGTTTTTTTCTTTATCTCTGCTTAAGGATGAAAAAGAATATCATTCTCATGGGGTATTTTAATTCAATTTCTCGGTTTGCATAACCTGTTCCAACTCTTAAATGCAAACTTGCAACTCTTGCTTGAATGCGGTAAGCAGCATGTCTGCTTTTGATTTTTCATTAAAAAGAGCATGGGGAAGCCCCCTTATCAATACGGGTATTCCCAAAAAGTGGGACTCTGACTCTTTAAAGCAGCTGCATCATTTTGTAGGATTGACTCCCAACAGCCCAGGATAAATGCAGTTGCTTTAAATGCCACATGCTGCCCTTGTGGGTTTCAGTGCAAAATTTGGGATTGAATCCAAAAGGCTACTCAGCCCCAGAAGAACTTTAAACCTCAGTTGTGCTTGTAGCCAAACCCTCCCATTTTGTGGGCGATGGCCTTGAGGTTCCCATCGACAGCAGAATAAATTTTTCCCCTCCCCCAAAAGGATGATTGTTAAGTGGAAATACTGGCTTCAATATTGTTGTCTAGGTCAGTGATGGCTAACCTTTTCTGGACCGAGTGCCCAAAGCGCAAGCAAGCTCACGCCTGAACCCCCAAAATGTAATGTTCATGCCGTCCCTGTTCATGCACCCCACTCCCCACGCATGTGCGTGTGCCCCGCGCATATGTGCATGCCCCGCATGAGCCCCGCACCCACGAATGTCCCCCTTGCAAGCACCCAGCCCCCCACACGTGTGTGGCAGAGACTTGAAGACTAGTTGGCCAGTGAGAGGCGCGCACGCATATGCAGCAGAGCTGGGGTGACGGCTCGTGTGCCATCAGAGAGAGTGCTGCATGCCACCTCTGGCATGCATGCCATAGGTTCGCCATCACAGGTCTAGGTGTAACTCCATGAATTCAATGCCAGTAATCATTGCCCTACTATTACTTTCCATTTGTCATTTTTTAAAAAAACAAAACAAAACCCAGAAGTCATTGCTAATCATGTTCTACCCTGCTCCATTCCCAGAAACTGATCTCCGTTTCTAAGTTTTTGTAAGTTAAAAACTGTGTAATTTCCCCCTACTGTACACTTTTAAACCTTACCTATTCTCCCTTCTTCAGCTGTTTTCCCCTATCCCAGGGGTCGGCAACCTTAAACACTCAAAGAGCCACAAAGGTCCTAACTGGAAGCCCCCATTCAATTCTGGAGCCAACCGGAATTCCAGTTCCCTCATCATAGAGTCTCCTCCTAGTACGGCATCCTTTTTCTTCTGCCGACCGGAAGTCCGGTTCCCCTACCATAGAGTCTCCTCCTAGCATGGTATCCTTTTTCCTCTACCTGTCCTAATCGAAAGCCCTATCAATTGTGGAGCTGACCAGCAACAGGGAGCCGCGGCAGAGGGATGAAAGAGCCACATGCGGCTCCAGAGCCACAGGTTGCTGACCCCCTGCCCTATCCCGTTTTAAATTGTAAATTAAAACGGGATAAATTAAGTTTATTCCGTTTTAAATTATAAATCCCTCAGGATTCCCCTACCTGTCTTTCATCATACCTGACAACATATTTATACATATCGTTACATTTTGGTTTTATTGCTTCAGATGGGAAATTGCTGTCCGATGATGTCACTCACTATGTGGTGCCTGACTGGAAGGTGCTTCAAGATTACCTGGAGATTCTGGAATTCCCTGAGCTGAAGGGGCTGGTTTTCATGCAGACGGCATGTCAAGCAATGCAGCAACAAAGAGGACGCAGGTATCCGATCTTCTCCAGGAGGGTTAATTTACAAGCCAATGCAGTCCTAGGTTCAGTGGTAGGTTGCTCCTGGTTCGCACCGGTTCGCAAGAACCGGTAGTAAAAATTTGTAGTAATTCGGGGAACCGGTAATAACATTGGCTTGCCACGTCCCGGAATCGGTCCCCGGCCTGGTCACCGCTCGCTTACCCCGCCTACTTCATCAGAGGCTTTTTTTTTTAAAACTTTTAAAAGCATTTTTTCTACAACCTCTTCGCCCGGTTGTAGGAAAAAAAATGCCTTTAAAAGCCTCTGGCGATCCCAGCTGAGTTGCCTGATTGTCAGAGGCTTCTAAAAGCATTTTTTTTTCTACAACCTCTTAAGGCTGTAGAAAAAATGCTTTTAAAAGTAAAAAAAAAGAAGTTGGCCGCGCCCATCCAGTCACATCCCCCCCACCCCCCCACCAAGCCATGCCCACAAAATAAGCCACGCCCACAGAACCGGTAGTAAAAATTTTTAGAACCCACCCCTGCCTAGGTTGCATAAACAGGGGCAGTTTCAATCTCATGTGATACGATAGTACTCTTTATTTATGTTATTTATTGATTTATCAAACTTCTTAACTGCCCATCTCCCTCACAAAGGGACTATTTGCTGCACCAGTGATGCCACACTTGGAATACAGGGAGTCCTCAATTTACGACCACAACCGAGCCCAACATTTATATTGTTAAGTGAGACATTTGTTCAGTGAGTTTTGCCCCATTTTACGACCTTTCTTGCCAGGTTTGTTAAGGGTTGAAGTTAGTAACATGGTCGTTGAGTGAATCTGGCTTCCCCATTGACTTTGCTTGTCGGAGGGTTGCAAGAGGTGATCATGTGACCCTGGGACAAGGCAACTGTCGTAAATGTGAGTCAGTTGCCAAGCGTCTGGATTTTGATCATGTGACCATGGGAGGCTGCATAAGTGTGAAAAATAGTCATAAGTCCCTTTTTTCAGTGCCGTTGTAACTTTGAACCGTCACTAAATAACTGTTGTGAGTCAAGGACTACCCGTCCTGTGTCCAATTCTGGTCACCACGATACACAAAAAGATGTTGAGACTCTAGAAAGAGTGCAGAGAAAAGCAACCAGGATGATGAGGGGACTGGAGGTTCAAACATACGATGAACGGTTATGTTCTGTCCCCGTCCCACACACGCACACCAGCAGTCGTCCAAGAGTTAAAACACACCAACAGACAAGAATTTCCTTTGATAACGGAATTGGCAGCAACCTAGTGGCTGCCTGCCAAAAGTCTTTACTTACGAAGGGAGGTTTTCACTCCTCTTTCATAACATCAAAATAAGTCCACAACAGTTACAGAGTAATCAAGTCTAAGAACCAATTCCAGCAGAGCATATAGCAAGAGTCCGGCAATGCAGAATGGTGTGGTAGCTTTCAGCTTTGTTCGTCGCAAGGCTTGACTGGCCACCACACCCCCTTTTATACCCTGGGGGTGTGGTCCAGTGACTCAGCTTAATCCCTGGCAAGCCTCCTCCTTTGTTGCGCGTGCTTATCTCTGCGCCGCTGTCGGGGGTCCAGCCAAGATATCCCCGTCACTGTCCAGCTGCGGCTGCTCGGAAGTGCCTGGCTCCTGGCCTATCTCTCTGGAGGACACCGGAGGCATTGCCAGAGAGGAGGGTCCTGGAGAGGGAGGCCTTGCCAACTCCTCTCCTTCCCTTTCGGAGTCTTCTCCCTCCGATAAGACAGGCTCGGGGGCCGGAGCCACAACAGGTTAGATGAACTGGGCATAGCTAGTCTAGTGAAGAGAAGGACCAGGGGAGACAGAATAGCATCTTCCAATATTTGAGGGGTTGACACAAGAGGGGACGGGGTCAAGCTATTCTCCAAAGCACCTGTAGGCCAGGCAAGGGATAATGGATGGAAACAATAAGGAGAGATTCAACCTAGAAATAAGGAGGAATTTTCTGACAGTAAAAACAATCAACCCATGGAACAGAAGTTGTGGGAGCTTCATCCCTGGAAGCTTTCAAGGAGAGACTGGACTGCCCTCTGTCAGAAATGGTGTAGGGCAGTGATGGCGAACCTTTTACTTACTGAGTGCTGAACAAGAACCCGCTTCGCGCCCTGCACACGCTCGCATGCCATCCATGGTAACGCGTGGCTCCTCCCCACATGCTGCATGCGCAACCGCACCATCTGCACATGCGCACAGCTTTCACATGTGCCCCCACCATGCGCTGTGCACGCAACTGCACCATCTGCGTATGTGTGCAGCTCTTGCACATGCGCACTCTCACCGTATGGGCATGCACCCAGCTTTCACACGTGCAATGCACACGGGCAAATGCTGTCTGCGCATGCATGCACAAACACCTGCGCATGCGCAGGAGAGCTCCAAGTACCAGCTGGGTCCCCTGAATTGCATGCACGCGCACCAGAGGCCTGAACACTAGCTGGGGCACACGTGCATGCGCAGTTTCAGGTGAGCTTGGCGACGGCTCACGTGCCTGGAAAAATGGCTCTGCGTGCCACTTCAGGCATGCATGCCATAGGGGTAGGGTCAACACGGGTGTAGGGTCTCCTGCTTGGGCAGCAGGAGCGTGGGGGTTGGACTAGATCTGGGGTCCCCAATCTTTCAGACCTCGGGGACCACTAAATTCATAATTTTAAATCTTGTGGACCACTGATAATATGATCTGCCTAATGACCGGCTGGGTGGGCGTGGCTAGGTGGTCATGTGACTCAGTGGGTGTGGCCAACTCAATGTCACTCAGATCGAGGGGCGCTTTGCTGGCCCCTACTCGCCCCTCCCCTCCCAGCCACTCCTCGCCTGCCCGCCCGGGCTCCTCGGGGCCCCAACAGTAAGCAGCCACCACAAGAAAGAGTTGGCAAAACAGCTCAGTTCAAATTGGTCTGACTGAGAAGGAGGCCCAGCAGAAGCACCTCACTGAGGACTAGGAGCATAGGCTTTCCAAACAGAGAGGAGACCTGCAGGAGTACAAGGACAGGTACTGGCACCTGGACACTCAGTGGGCTGAGATGGTCATCCAGTTCCAGGCCATGATGCAGTCCCACTGGAACAAGGCCCTCTAGCTCTTGCCACCAGTGGCTCTTCCCTCCAGCCTTCGCCCAAAGGCCTGCACCAGGAGGCCGAAGCAGCCCCCAAGTCAGAACTTCTGCCCCCCTCTGACCTACACAAAAAATCCCCGAAGGGGGAGACTCTGCAGCAACATAAGCTTTCATTGCACATATCTGTCCCAGGGGCCAGATATAATTGAGGACCCCTGATTTAGTGCAATATAAAAAATGCAGTTGGTGACCACTGGGCTAGATGACCTACAAGGTCCCGTTTAACTCTGTTAATCTGTTCGGCTTGCCTCTGGAAGTTGTGAGTTCTCCATCATTGGAGTTTTTTGGGGCAGCCATTTGTCTGGAATGGTATAGGCCAGTGATGGCTAACCTTTTTGCCATCACGTGCCAAAAGCAGGGGGAACGCAGTGGGCACATGCAAGCGTGCCCACATCCATAATTGTATGCACCCTGCACCCTAGTGCTTTTGGCACGTGATGGCACAGTGGGCCCGGTAGGCCCATTTTTTGCTCTCCCCAGGCTTCAAAGCCTTTCTAGGAGCCTGGGGAGGGCAAAAACGACCTCCCCCCACCCCAGAGGCCCTCCGGAGGCCGGAAACAGTGTGTTTCCTGACTTCTGGTGGGCCCAGAAGGCCTGAAAATCACCTGGCTGGCACACGCATGCGTGCCAAAGCTGAGCTCGCGTGCCCACCGATTGGCTCTGCGTGCCACCTGTGGCACCCGTGCCATAGGTTCGCCATCATGGGTATAGGATCCCCTGCTTGAGCAGGGGTTGGAGTAGAAAACCTCAAAGGTCACTATTATTCTATGTTCTGGATTGTTTCCAGTTGCTTTTCCACCAAGATCCAAGCAGGGTGAAGGTGTTGGAATAGTGGCACGAGAAATCCAGGTTCACCATTGCCGTCAGCCACAGAAATTCAGTGCTGTTCCTCAGCCCAACCAAGGGCTGACCAGGTGGTTGTTGGGGGGGAGCAGAAAGGGGTTGCATGTGTGTGTTGCTTTGGGCTCCTGAAGGAAAGGCAGGATGTAAATCCAACGTCTTCTGTCACTTCAGTTTTCATCTACAACTGATGGATGTTTGTGTTTTCACACCTAGACCCCTAAGCTAAAGTACTTGCGTTCATTTGCAACCTGAGATACGGGTTGTTCCCTGATGATGAAGAAAAACACGCATGCATCAATCAATCAATCCATAATATACTGCTAATAAAATGAAAAAAAATGAAGATTTGCAGGCCCTTCTGTATTTAATCTGCCTTGCAAATTAATAGACATGCTTAAAATCTCATATTCCTTCAGACTTTAGTTTGCAGATTTATTTCAGATTTACAGTGGCATTGGAAAAGCCAAGATATACAGAATCAAACTCTAAAAAGTATACTGTAGTCTCTTTTTTTAAAAATCGATTGCAAAGGTTAATAATGTGCCTTAGCGATTATATGAATACATCCATGCTCTAAATACCCTTGAGACCTGAAAGGTTAATCAGGGATTTTTTTCTAGCCGACATTAATTATAGCATCATTATCTATGAATATATTTCAGAGGTAATGGAGGATTCTAATCGAAAGTCATAATACAGCAAGTTAATAAAAATGTTTTAAATCTTTCTGCCCCTGGTATGTTTGTTCATTTTTTTTTTTACTGTCGGACCCTCCCTGGATTGTGAAAATGATTCCATGTTATGCCTGTAAAATACTTCTTAATCTTTTTCATTCTTGACACACAATCTGCCATTTGCCTCCCCGCGCAACCTTCCTGCAGTCTGACAGATGGGGTCAAATATTCCTCTCTGACACGGGTGCAATGGCATATTTCAGTGGAGTAAATGAATTATTTTTGATTGACACTTTATTCACATAAATTCTTATGCATAGTTTGAATATTTAAGATTTGGAATACAATACTCTTTTATTTAGAAATTATGTCTTATGTTGCATTCTTATGAACTTTCGGTGATGTTGCAAAAATAAGTAGATGAAGATGGATGAACTAGGCCAGTGATAGCGACCCTTTTTGGCACTGTGCCGAAACCGGAACTTGCGTACATGTGCGTGTGTCCTTGTGTGGACCCGACCAATCGGGTTACTTGGAACCCTGATAGCATGTATGTGCACGTGCCGGAGTGCAGGAAACCAGAAGACCAGCTGGCTGGCACATGCATGCCTATTTTTTGGCTGTTTTTCAGGCCCAAAAAAACGGCTCAAAAACAGCTGGAAAAAGGCCCAGAAAAGGCCCAAAAAACAGCCTGAAAATGACCCCAAAAACAGCCCAGAAATGGCCTGTTTTTCAGCCATTTTGGGGCCATTTTCAGGCTGTTTTCCCATGAAGAGCAGCTGGTGACGGCGCGCATGCCCTCAGAGAGGGCTCCGGCGTGCCACCTCTGGAACTAGGCTTTTAGCAATAGCAATAGCACTTAGACTTATATACCGCTTCATAGTGCTTTTACAGCCCTCTCTAAGCGGTTTACAGAGTAGCCAACTTCTTTCCCCCAACAATCTGGGCCCTCATTTTACCCACCTCAGAAGGAGGGAAGGCTGAGTCAACCTTGAGCCTGGTGAGATTCGATCTGCTGAACTGCAGCTAGCAGCGCTGCACTCTTAACTGTACCACCTCGGCTCTAAACTTTAATAGGCTCTAATCTCTTTTAATTTTGGGTGGGTCTGCTAGTGAGTTGGGAGACCCTTAAGAATCCTCAGATCTCAGCTTCTCTTCCCCAATGAAGGGGGAGGGGGGGCAGGAAGCCGCTGTCCTTACTTTGGCTGTGGGACCCTGAAGAAAAGTGAGCTTAGGTAAGGCAGGGGCGATGGGACCCAGTAATTATAGGGTTAGCAGTAAACATTGGTTGCAGGAGGGTTTGTTGAGTGCCACGTGCTTTGGGTGCTTCGTAGCTTTGGGTGTGTTTGTTGAGTCAAAGTGCTGGAATGTAATTTAAATCGTGCTTCTCCCACATTCCCGTTCTGTTACTTTTACATATGGAATTACACATAGAATCATAAGGCTGCAAGGGACCTCAGGGGTCTCCTAATCCAGCCCCCTGGCCAAGATCCTAGAATCGTAGGGCTGGAAGGGACCTTGGAGGTCTTCTAGTCCAGCCCCCTGGCCAAGGCAGGTGATCTTGTTCCATACAGGACAAATGGTGTCTACAAACTTTTCTTGAAGATCTCCAAGGGATGAAGCACTTGAACTCCAGAGAGGCAAACTGTTCCCTTGACTGACTGTTCTCACTATCAGGAAATTCCTCCTTCATTCTTTCTTTAACAAGGTAGCATTGGACAGTCATTTGTCTGGGATGGTGGAGAGTGTCCTTCCTGAGCAAGAGGTTGGACTAGAAAACCTTCAAGATCTCACCCTATATTTATTTGCTTTTGAGAGTGGGCATCAAAATTTCATTTTATAATGTGTACCAGTGTGTTCATAGAAAAAAGTGAAATAAAGCTTATCTTTATCTGTCTTTGCCTTTACCTTTATGTTATCCTATTATTCTATAATTGTTCTATAATTCAGAATTTTGAAGTACCCAACGGGTCCCCAACAGGTGAATATGTTTACATAGATTGGGGCAGCTCCCCCCAGACCAGACACCCTCCAAATACGTAGAGCAACCCCAGGATTCTCAAAAAGACCCTCTGCCTGGGGGAAATTTTGCAATCTGCATCTCGAAGGGAAACCCCAGTAAAGGAAGGCTGGCCCAGAACCCTCTCTGGTGCTTTTGTTGGCAAGAAAATCTGGCTGCTCCTTCATTTACTGACTATTTGGTTGGATTTAAATGGATTTCATTTCATTTATGGTATATGACTGCCCGTTTATAACTACAGGTAGTCCTCGACTTATAACCATGATTGAGCCCCAAATTTCTGTTGCTAAGTGAGACGTTTGTTAGGTGACTTTTGGCCCATGTTACGACCTTCCTTGCCACATTTGTTAAGTGAATCCCTGCAGTTGTTAAGTTAGTAACATGGTTGTTAAGTGAATCTGGCTTCCCCATTGACTTTACTTGTCAGAAAGTTGCATTGCATGACCCATGGACTCTGTGACCGTCATAAATATGAATCAGTTGCCAAGCGGCTGAATTTTGATCCCAGGACCATGGGGATGCTGCAACAGTCCTAAATGTGAAAAACAGTCATAAGTCACTTTTTTTCAGTGACATTGTAACTTCAAACGGACACTAATTGAACTGTTCTAAGTTGAGGACTATCTATACATGACTCTGAGCGGCTCATTGCATTAGTGGACTCGGTCAGACACTTTTTAAAATGTGCCCAGCTGCAGCCTCGGCTGGCAGGAACAGCCCTTCCATTGACTTCACAGATTGGCAGGCAGAAGAAGCTGCTGGCATTCTCGTTGGCAGGCAAAGCAGGGCAGGGAAGGGATGCCCAGGCAGGGATGGGTGGGGTGGCCAGTGAAAACACCTGGCCAGCCACCTGCTCCTCACCGAAGTTGTTGATGCCCTCCGATAAATCACTGTCGTAAGATGAAAGGCAAATATAAAACAGCATAGAAGAAAACACATTCAGGCCACCTTGTCACATTACATAATTCCTTTGATATAGCTGTTCAATAATTTCAAGATACGACGTTGTTTCTTTTTTAAAAAAAACCCTCTGCCGCTGCTGTTCTTAGCGTAGTTTAACATAACATATTATCTGAAGGTCTGTGTGTGTGTACACACAGATCTCCTGGCAGCAGAAGGCTGCAAATGATTTGAGCAGGAAAGTCTAAATATGAGGGATGACTGTTTCGGGTCTTAAATAATAAAGTTGTTCTCCGTCAAACCATCTCTTGTCTTCTGCTTCTTCTACAGGCACTACAATAAACTGCGGAATTTAGTGAGGGATGCCCGTCGCGATTGCATTATATTTTTTAATGAATTCCAGCTGCTTTCTTATTTGCCACGAGAGCGAGGAGAATCGCTTGAGAAATGGCAGACCAGGTACGTGCTCCACATAACACGGCCCTGAGCAGTGCAACTTTGGCTCAGCTTTGGTGACACCTTCATCGGTCATCAGGACTGCCCAGCCCTGGCCTGGCCTGGGGGTGGGGGTGATCATTGTCTTATGGTCTTAACCTTTCCTACCCTTTGTGGGAAAGATTGTAGAGAAAGTAGTGGCACTTCAGCTCCTGCGGTCATTGGAGGAAACGGATTATCTAGACCCTTTTCAGTCTGGCTTCAGGTCTGGCTATAGCACGGAAACTGCCTTGGTCACGCTGATGGATGATCTCTGGTGAGCCCAAGATGGGGGTCATTCCTCCATCTTGGTGCTACTTGACCTCTCAGCGGCTTTCAATACCATTGACCATGGTATCCTTCTGGGACGACTAAGGGAGTTGGGAGTGGGAGGCACCGTGTTACGGTGGTTCTCCTCCTAGCTCTCTGGTCGGCCACAGTTGGTGTTGGTAGGAGGACAGAGACTGACCCCTAGACCCATTTGCGGGATGCCTCAGGGCTCGGTCCTCTCTCCCCTCCTATTTAACATCTAGATGAAGCCGCTGGGTGAGATCATCCAACGATAAGGGGTGAGATATCAGCAATACGCTGATGATACCCAGCTGTATATCTCTACCCCGCGTCAATTCAGTGGGGCGGTGAATGTGATGTGCCGGTGCCTGGAGGCCGTGAGGGTCTGGATGGGAGTCAACAGACTCAGACTTAACCCAGACAAGACTGAGTGGCTGTGGGTATTGCCTCCTAAAGACTATGTTGATTGTCCATCCTTGGTTCGGGGGGGGGGGGAATTGTCCCCCTCAGAACAGGCTCGCAATTTGGGTGTCCTCCCAAACTCACAGCTGAGATTAGAGCAACATCTGTCAGCTGTGGCTAGGGGGACCTTTGCACAGGTTCTCCTGGTGCACCAATTGCGACCCTACTTGGATCGGGAGGCCCTCCTCACAGTCACTCATGCCCTTGTCACCTCACGGTTAGATTATTGCAACGTGCTCTACATGGGGCTACCCTTGAAAAGTGTTTGGAGACTACAGTTGGTCCAGAACGCAGCCGCGCGAGCTGTCGTGGGTGCACCTAGGTAGGTACACCCACATTACACCAATTCTCCACGAGCTGCATTGGCTCCCTATTGGTCTCCGGGCACAATTCAAGGTGTTGGTTATTACCTTTAAAGCCCTAAATGGCTCAGGGCCAGGTTATCTTCGAGACCACCTTCTACCACATAGCTCCCAGCGACCAGTAAGATCCCACAGAGTTGGTCTCCTCCGGGTCCTGTCAGCTAAACAGTGCCGACTGGCGGGCCCACGGGGGAGGGCCTTCTCTGTGGCTGCCCCAGCTCTCTGGAACCAGTTACCTCCTGAGATCTGGACCATCCCCACCCTATTGGCCTTCTAAAAAGCGGTGAAGACCTGGCTTTTCCGGCAGGCCTGGGGCCATTGATCTCGCTGTTGCGATCGTGTGAGGTCTGGCCATGAATGGCGTGAATGAGTTTTAATTTATTTTAATGTTTTAATTTTTAATGTTTTTATATATGGTTTTTAAATGCTTTGTAAGCCGCCTTGAGTCTTTGGAGAAAGGCGGCATACAAGTTAAACAAATAAACAAATAAATAAATAAATTATACAGGAAGTCCTTGACTTACAGCCACAGTTGAGCCCAGAATTTATGTGGCTAAGTGAGACATTTGTGAAGTGAGTTTTGTCCCATATTTCCACTTTTCTTGCCACGTTTGCTAAGTGAATTATTGCAGGTGTTAAATTAGTAACATGGTTGTTGAGTGAATCTGGCTTCCTCGTTGACTCTGCTCATCCAAAGGTCAGAAAAGAGGATAACATGACCCCAGGACACTGCGACCGTCATAAATGTGAGTCAGTGGTCAAGCATCCAAATGTAAATCTCGTGACCCTGGGGATGCGGCAACGTCATAAGTGTGAAAAACGGTCATAAGTCGCTTTTTTCAATGCCGTTGTAACTTTGAACGGTCACCAAATGAACTGTTGTAAGTCGAGGACTACCTCTATTAGAACAAAGCACAATTGAGAACTGCCTACCTGGATCTGACTGGGATGACACAGAAATAAGTTGTGTGTTTTCTTGCATTTATGTGTTTTACTCTGATTTTCACATATGGTCTTATTCACTGTCCCCTATTTTATATTCTGCTAAAATATATTCGGATAAGGCCTAATCAATCAAGTATTTCAGTAAAGTAATATGGAAGGAGCTCCCTTTAGTGTTGATCAGCAAACCCTTGAAGGTCTGACTTAGATGCTTGTGGCATGTTTTCAAATGGCAGACGATTAAGTCGTACAAACTGCAGGATCAGAGCAAAAGGAGAAGATGTAACATGGCATCCAAAGATAAATGTGATCACTGATTCTCCTAGGAGTATTTACAACGCCTCCGTGTGGTACTATAATCACTTCTCGGGCCAGATGCCCATCGTCATGGTAACAGAGGACGAAGAGGCTGTACAACTCTTTGGAAGTGAAACGGAAGGCGTCTTTGTGATCTCATTCAAGGTAAAAGCCTTTTGTGCTGTTCTTTTGTGTGTCAACTTACGACTGGTCGATGATGATGATGATGATGATGATGATTTATTCGATTTTTATACCGCCCTTCTCCTTTCGGACTCAGGGCAGTGAACAGCCAAATAAAACATTTGTACACAAAAGTTAAAATACTTTTGAAAATAATTAAATGAAATTTGGTCCATAATTTAAAACATTTCAATTTAAAATCAGTATCACACTTTAAAACCAACATAGAATCAGGGCAGCCTGGCTAACTGAAAGAAATAAGTTTTAAGGGCCCGACAAAAAGTCCGGAGGTCTGGGATCACTCATATCTCTGGGGGTAGATCGTTCCAGAGGGTAGGTGCCACCACAGAGAAGGCTCTCCCCCTGGGGGTCGCCAGCCGACATTGTCTGGCTGACGGCACCCTGAGGAGGCCCTCTCTGTGGGAGTGAACTGGCCAGTGGGAGGCAGTTGGTGGCAGAAGGCGGTCCCGTAAGCACCCCGGCCCTAAGCTGTGGAGTGCTTTAAATGTGGTCACCAACACTTTGAAGTGCATCCGGAAGTCCACTGGAAGCCAATGCAGCACACGCAGGAGAGGTGTCACATGGGCGCGTCCCGTCGCTCCCATAATCCCCCGCGCGGCCGCATTCTGCACCAGTTGGAGCCTCCGGGTGCACCCCATGTAGAGAGCGTTACAGTAGTCCAGACGAGAAGTGACGAGTGCCTGAGTAACCGTGCGTAAGGAGTCCTGATCTAGAAAGGGGCGCAACTGGCGTATCAGGCGAACCTGATAGAAGGCCCCTCTGGCCACGGCCGTCAAATGCTCTTCTAAAGACAGCCGTGCGTCCAGGAGGATGCCCAAGTTGCGAGCCCTTTCCGTGGGGGCCAGTGATTCGCCCCCAATAACCAGCGATGGCACCAGCTGGCTATACCGGGATGCCGGCAGCCACAGCCACTCAGTCTTGGAAGGGTTGAGTCGAAGCCTGTTTCTCCCCATCCAGACCCGCACGGCCTCCAGGCACTGGGACATCACTTCCAAGGCACTTTGGGTCTACTGGATTCAGAGTTCTGATAGCTGCTCCCACCAACACCCCACCAAATCTGGGGTGCCCATCGCAGCCATATTTAAGGCCGTTTGATGCATCCCGTGTTCACATGATCATGTTTTTATTCATTTAATTTATTTAGAAAACGTATATTACCGCCTACTCGCACATGGCAACTCAAGGTGGCTTACAAGACTATAAAAACACAATATAAAAGAAATATAATAAAAAAGAAAATAATAAAATAATAACACACACATATCCAACCTGCCCCCACCCCAGCGACAACACACGTTCATATACCAGCTTTTATTAAAACTGGCACTTCTGATTTTGGTTTTCACCTAACCATGGTAGCATTCACTAAACAACTGTTGCCAAAAAAAAAAAAGTTGTAAAAAAGTCATGTGATCTCCAATTTACAAACATCACAGCCATGAGGGGCAGGCTCCATTATGGTCGTAAGTCGAGGACTATCTGTAATAGACTTTCAGGTTCTTTATTTTCTCATCCAGAAAGAGGCATCTGGATCTATCCTTTTAGAACGGGAGGGAGGAATCCCTCCCCCCCCAATAAAGTACCATTGGCCCAGTTTAGAGTCACTCTTGATGTTGGGGGATCCACAACCACATTTGAGGGCAAAGAGGCATTTGCTGTCTTTCAGAAATGAGTTTTGTGCTCTCCATCACCTTACCTTCCTATTGGCTGCAAGTCCCCTACCTTGTTTAAGGTACCATAAGGTAAAGGTAAAGGTTCTCCTCGCACGTATGTGCTAGTCATTCCCGACTCTAGGGGGCGGTGCTCATCTCCGTTTCAAAGCCAAAGAGCCAGTGCTGTCCAAAGACGTCTCCATGGTCATGTGGCCGGCATGACTCAACACCAAAGGTGCACAGAACACTGTTACCTTCCGACCAAAGGTGGTCCCTATTTTTCTACTTGGATTTTTTATGTGCTTTCGAACTGCTAGGTTGGCAGAAGCTGGGACAAGTCATGGGAGCTCACCCTGTTATGCAGCACTAGGGATTCGAACCGCTGAACTGCCCGCCTTTCGATCAACAAGCTCAGCGTCTTAGCCACTGAGCCCATCAATTCCAGGCTAGTTTGTGAGAACCTTTGTAGAGATGCCCTCAGGCTCTTAGAAGAGGAAGTTGACTGTTCTGCTGGGTTTTAAGGTTCAGGCACAAAAGAAATACAACCTTGTTTTGACAGAACCAAGTAGGTAGCTCCACCTATGTGTCATGAATCTAGACCCTCTCTGGATGTGAGTTCAGAGGAGGGAGAGTTTGAGTCGGCAGAGTCAAGCGCAGAGCCGACTGTTGGTCTTGATTGGGGCTCGGAGAGATTGGCCTGACGGAGCAGCCTCAGCTAGGTCAGAACAGAACAGAATAACAGAGTTGGAAGAAACCTTGGAGGTCTTCTAGTCCAACCCTCTGCTTAGGCAGGACATCCTACACCACTTCAGACACTGGACAAGCGACAGGCTGAAGCTGGCGAGCTGCAGCCAGTTGGCCAGGAGGCTCCATGCTAGGACTGGGAGCAGCAGCTGCCTTTTATCAATGAGGAGGTGACATCCATACCTCCTCCTGATCCAAGGTTCACGTGGAGCATAGAGGAGGCAGGCACAACTCCTGTCAGCTAGGCTACTCCTGTGGAGGCAACCTCGCTTCTCATGAAGCGCTGCACTGCATCACCTACTTAATCCCTCCCTGAGGACTTGAGAGTTGTTGGGGCAACGTGCCCAGTTCCGTGCCTTGTGTGTTTGTGCCGTGTATCCTGGCCTGTTTGACTTGTGGACTGCTTTCCTGGACTTCATGTGTGCCCATTAGACTCAGTTACCCAATGACTCTGTTACTGTGCTCGGAATTTGGACCTGCGCAACGGGAGGTGCTTTCCAAGGACCTGTTTCAGGGGGCTTGAATAAACACCTGTAGAACTCTTGCTGTACGGGGGGAGTGGGGGAGTGCGTGTGTACATGTGCCCAGCTCCTTTGCGCTGTTGTCTTGTGCACTATGCATCTCAACTCCTTGCAGAAAAGTAATGGACATCTTAATCTCCTCACTTCAGTCACTGGAAGTGCTGTTAACTAGTCTTCCCCGGGCCTTGTAATGGTATGTGAGAATGGCCTTGGAGATGGGAGGAAGAGCTGCAGGTGAGTGAGTGGTTGGATAAGAGGCAGCAGAGGCTGCATAAGCAACAGGGGCATAGCAAACAGCTCAGAAAGGGCCCTCCCTAGTTTCTTGGATGTAAAGGGGAGGGGAAGAGAGATGTACATTGAAACTTGTAAGATTCTGTTAATGCAGGAGTCTGCAACCTTAAACACTCAAAGAGCCATTTGGACCCGTTTCCCACAGAAAAGAAAACACCGGGAGCCACAAAAACCTTCCGGTGCCTGACTATTTCTTAAGTAGCCACAAAATTAGCATATATAGGTTTTTATTTTTTTTTAAATTAGATTTATATGCCGCCCTTCTCCGGAGACTCAGGGCGGCTTACAATGCATTAAGCAATAGCCTTCATACTTTTTGTATATTTATACAAAGTCAGCTTATTGCCCCCACAATCTGGGTCCTCATTTCACCTACCTTAGAAAGGATGGAAGTCAACCTTGAGCCTGGTGGGATTTGAACTTGCAGTAATTGCAAGCAGCTGATCTTAAAAACAGTGAATTAGTCCACTGCGCCACCAGGACTCTAGTTGAATTAAATGTTCTGTTTTCTTCTGAAACTTTTCTTTTCTTGGATTTATCCATGGTTGGTCTAACGGGGGTTGAAAAGCTCAATAAATTGTGTGCCGGCGGGTGTCACACATTGGCGGTTGTGATGCATATTTTGAGTGATGGAGCCGCAGCAGAGGGGTGAAAGAGCCACATGCGGCTCCAGAGCCCCAGGTTGCTGACCCCTGTGTTAATGCAATCTTAGTGTAAAGTAGAACTACTTCCTGGGAGTATGTTTCTCAACTGGTCTGCCTTGCAGAGCTGACATCCATCTTGCAATTAATGAAGTAAATCGGTAGGTAGCAGGGCAGTGGGTCTCCAATTTCTTTTTTGTTGTCTGTACACACAGAATTACTTGGACAACTTCTGGCCCGATTTAAAAGCCGCTCAAGAGCTTTTGGATTCCATACTCCAGTCGCGACGTGAACGGGAAAGCGAAAGCCATGAAAACAGTGGGAAGGAATATCCTGAGCATCTCCCTATAGAAACCCTGGAAGCCGGAATCAAATCAGGACACTACATCCAGGTGACGTTTACAATGCACGCACAGAAAGCTAAAATAATAGAGGGGAAATTATCACTATTTCTGACCTCGAAGTAACTTGACACAGAGCCTTTCGGTGTGAGCTTACTTTAAACTTCCAAGCATCTTTCTTTAAAATTTGTAGACCAGATCTGGCCAAGTGGGTTGATTTTGCTAGAGTCGGCTGTAAATACCAAAAGAAGAGACCTGTTACAGAATCATAAGCCATGAGCTATGCTTTTATAGTATTTCTGTGCAGGGTTTTTTTCCCCCCGGAAATAATGGTGAAAATGTAGAGGGTCAGAGATATGTCAAAATGAGCATGGGAAATTCCTGAAAACGGGAGCCCTTCCCACGTGTTTCATCTCTCCTGCTCTTTTCTCAATAATATAAAATGCCCATTGTCTCTGTAGGCAAAAAAAAAAGGACCCAGCATCTTGTTGCCATCTCTATGCTGGCCTTTGTAGAATTATGGAATTGGTAGGAAAAAAAAAACCCCAAAATCCACAAAACGAAGATCTGGAGGGTTTAGCGGCAATTTATTTTAGATAATTTGAAAATGGCCTGACAACTAGTAATAAAAAATGAGCCGTTTATGGCTCTGAAAATGACATAGCAACTGTAATAAACGGCGCACAGCTGGCCAGATAAAATAAATAACATATGGCATGGCTGATGGTGTTTGCCACAAGTGAGTCTTTAAAGAATGGGAGAAAGCTAATAGGAAGGAGGCCAGTTGGATTTATTAAACCACCAGGTGGATATCATATCAGCAGCAAGAGATAGTGTGCCACAAGGATGCTTTTTTTCAAGAAGCAACTGGACTTTCTTGGTTTTTCTTTGAAGATGTTTCGCTTCTCATCCAAGAAGCTTTTCTGAAGAGCTGAAGAAGCTTCTTGGATGAGGAGCAAAACGTCTTCAAAGAAAAGCCAGAAAGTCCAGTTGCCTCTTGGAATAAAAGCACCTTTGGGACAACAGTAACCTGGAGGACTGAGGATCTCCCTACACAAGAGCCGGTGTGGTTGGCTGCTTAAGGACCCCTTAAGCAGCCAACCACACTTAAGAATTATTAAGAGCAGCAGAAGTTCATGTTCAAATCTTGTCTCGCCATGAAAACTCACTGACTTTTAGTATCAGTCAGTGTCTAGGCTACCTCTCAAGGTTGCAGTTGTAGGGAAAATTAAAGGTGCAGTTACCTCCACTTACAACAGTTCGTTTAGTGACTGTTTGGAGTTGCAACAGGATTGAAAAAAGTTGATTTATGACTGTTTTTCATACTTATGCTCATTGCAGCAACCCTATGGTCATGTGATCAAAATTCAGACATTTGGCAACTGGCATGTACTTACGACGGTTGCAGTGCCTTCGGTGACCTTCTGACAAGCAAAGTCAGTGGGGAAGCCAGATTCACTTAACCATCTTACCAACTTAACAACTTTAGTGATTCACTTAACAATGTCTGGCAAGGAAGGTCATAAAATGGGACAAAGCACACTTAACAAGTGTCTCACTTAATGACAGAAATGTTGGGCTCAAGTGCGGTCATAAGTCGAGGACTGCCTGCATTGCATTCACCTAGATCAGAATTTCCCAACTTTGGAAACTTTTAAGAGTTGTAGATTTCAACTCCCAGAATTCCCCAGCCGGCTTCTCACAAGCAAGTTTAATGGGGGAAGCTGGATTTGCTTAACAACTTACAACAACTTAGCAACTGCGGTGATACACTTAACAACCATGTCAAAAAGGTCATAAAATCAGATGCGACTCACCCAGCAACTGCCTTGTTTAGCAGTTGAAATCCTGGTCCCACTTATGGTCGTAAGTCGAGGACTACCTGTATTAAAGATACTTGAGTACAGACTCATCCCACTCCTGGGGTTTCTCATCCTTCCTGATCAGGAGCGGCTTCGCTTTGCTGCACGTGACTTTATTTTTAAAATACTTATTTATCTCGTGCACGAATACAAGTGGGCATTTTGGGATACCTTAAACCATTTGGCTCGTAAAAAATTCTTAGTATTCCTCCAGGCAGCACTTAGGCTTAAAAGAGTGTCAGCCAGCAAATTAAACAAAGAATATCCAGGTCAAACAAAAATGAATAGGGGCTGCCATTCATTTCTGTCCTATGGACGGCTCTCTTTAGTATTTGAATCCTGAAGCAATTTGTATACTAAGTATTTCAAATACCCTTAACGTTTCAGTTCTTCGCTTATCTTAGACCACGAATGAGGGTTTTTATTCAGTTCCTGATACTCTGATACAGGAAAGAGCTGTTCTTAGCAATATAATTGAGAAAAAAAAACTCCATTTGTATAATCATACAACTAAAATAAACCAAGGCTTATCCATGCATGATTCTGAAACAGCTTTGCAATTCAAAGGAGAAAAAAGCCAATTTTAACAGAAGGATAGAAGCAAGATTGTGTGAAGCATTAGTACCACCTTAGAAGGCCTTGGTAAGTCCACACTTGGAGTATCGTATCCAGTTTTGGTCGCCATAATATAAAAAAAGATGTTGAGACTCTGTAAAGGGTGCAGAGAAGAGCAACAAAAATGATTGGGGTTCAGGAGGCTAAACGTATGAAGAACGGTTGCAGAAATTGGGTATGTCTAGTTTAATTAAAAGAAGGCCCAAATGTGACATGATAGCAGTGTTCCAATATTTAAAGGGTTGCCACAAAGAAAAGAGAGTCATTTTATTCTGCAGAGCACTTGAAGGCAGGACAAGAAGCAATGGATGGAAACTAATCAAGGAGAGAAGCAACCTAGAACTAAGGAGAAATTTTCTAAAAATGAGAACAATTAACCAGTGGAACAGCTTGCCTTCAGAGGTGCTAGGAACTTCATCACTGGAGGCTTTTAAGGAGAGACTGGACAGCCATTGATGATCTCCAAGGTCCCTTCCAACTCTGTTACTGTTACTGAAATGGTACAGGTTCTCCTGCTTAGGTGGGGGGTTGGATTGGAGGACCTCTGGGCTCCCTTCCAACTCTGTTAATCTGTTACTCATTTTTGTAGGGGGTCTTGAATGTGAATAAGCACAGAGCCCAAGTAGAGGCATTCATGCGATTTCAAGGCGCTAGCAACAAAGAAAAAGGTGAGGACAAATTCAGCATATTCCGTTTGGCTCTCATGCCAAGTCTGGTTTTGCCTTCCTATGCAATGTACATTTGAGGCAATTTAATTCAATTTAATTTAATTTAATTTAATTTAATTTTTTTTTAATTTATATCTCAGTCCATGGCCTGACTAAGCAACCTGAAAGAAAAGCTGGTTGAATGGGTGGAATCTGCTTCTGACAATGCTGCTCCTACATTTTTCTGACCCTTGCCCCTCTGTTTTGTTGCCGATATTATGGTGGGTTCAGTTGAACTTCAGGGTCATTTTGGGAATGGGTTCCCCCAAGCTATTGGAACAGGAATGGATTGGATTGAATTGGGATAAAAATTAGTAAGACAATATCCTGCAATGTTGGACAGCTTTTTAAAAAAACGATAAGCCATATCCGTGATGGCGAACCTATGGCATGGGTGCCACAGGTGGCACACGGAGCCGTATCAGTTGGCACGCGAGCATTGCCGTAGTGTCAACTTGCAAAGCTTTCAAGTTGCCATGAGCAGGAGGGAGGGAGAACTGATAGAGCTGATTGATTTCCCTAACTGAAGCTACATTCCATAAATGCTTTCTTAATGCAATCAGAAGGAGGGTGTTGGATTTCACAGCCAGCCAAAGTGGTTAATTGGAGAATGTGATTTATGACATGGCCAGGGAGGAGGGGAGAGACAGGGTCATGGGGGAACGTAAATCTACGTGGGATTAGTTCTAACTGCATCCGAATATTGCCCAAATGGTGCTCCTAATAAATGACTGTATTTCTTTTGAAGTTTGGCTCATGCTCATGAATTAATTAGGGCATCTTTCGGAAACTTCACACGTAGCTCAGCTCCAGCGCACATGTGTACACCGGCCAGCTGATTTTTGGGCCTTTCGGTCCTACCAGAAGTTGGGAAACAGGCTGTTTCCAGCCTCCGGGGGGATGGGGAAGGCTGTTTTCGCCCTCCCCAGGCTCCTAGAAAGCTTCTGGAACCTGGGGAGGGTGAAAAACGGGCCTACTGGGCCCACTGTGCCATCATGTGCTAAAAGGGGGGGGGGGCACATGCGCAGGCGTGGGGCGCATTCAATTACGGGTGTGGGCACACACATGGGCAACCTCACTGCCCTCTCCCCGCTTTTGGCACGCGACGGCAAAAAGGTTAGCCATCACTGAGCCACATCTTAATAGTTGTTATGCTAAAATGAGGCTTTTTTGCATATTTTATTTTTTAAATAATTATTGTTCAGATTTAATTAATTATTCATCATTTAATAGATCATCTCTTATCCATGAATATCCCTAATTAGCAAACTCTCTAATGCTGGAGATACTAGTCCATATTTTTCTTCCTTGGTACCCAGATCTCAAGACGGATGTTCTCATTTACAGCACAAAAGCCCGGAATAGGGCAATCCATGGGGATGTGGTGGCAGTGGAACTATTGCCCCAGAAGGAGTGGAAAGGACGGACGGCTGCCCTTGGAGAGAATGAGGGCGAAGAGAAAACTCCTGGGGAGGTTTATGGTGAACCCATGCCCACCGGTACGTGGCTGAGAAGAAGACCTGTTGAGATCAGGCTTCTGTTTTGATCAGCTGCCAGCCCCAGTTATACGTCTGTTGTACTATCAAGTGTAACGCAGGTCTTCGGGGAGAGGATATTGGGGTGTGTAAGCCAGGGATGGGTTACGTTATGGGACTTAATCGTGTAAAGTGTGCATTCTGAAAGAGCGACCAGGATGATGAGGGGACTGGAGGCTAAAATGTACGATGAATGGTTGCAGGAACTGGGCATGGCTAGTCTAGTGAAGAGAAGGACCAGGGGAGACAGGATAGCAGTCTTCCAATATTTGAGGGGCTGCCACAGAGATGAAGGGGTCAAGCTACTTTCTAAAGACATCTGAAGCAGTGGTGAAATCCAATTTTTTTTACTACCGGTTCTGTGAATGTGGCTTGGTGGGCATGACAGGGGAAGGATACTGCAAAATCCCCATTCCTACCCCACTCCAGGGGAAGGATATTGCAAAATCTTCATTCCCATCCCACTCTGGGGCCAGCTAGAAGTGGTATTTGCCGGTTCTCCGAACTGCTCAAAATTTCCGCTGCCGGTTCTCCAGAACCTGTCAGAACCTGCTGGATTTCGCCCCTGACCTGAAGGCCAGAAGGAATAATGGATGGAAACTGATCAAGGAGAGATTCAACCTAAAAATAAGAAGGAATTTTCTGACACTGAGAGAAACAACCAGTGGAACAGAAGTTGTCTTCAGAAGTTGTGGGAGCTTTATCACTGGAGGCTTTCAAGAAGAGACTGGACTGCCACTTGTCAGAAATGGTCTAGGGTCTCCTGCTTGGGCGGGGGGGGGGGGGGGCTAGATGACCTGCAAGGTCCCTTCCAACTCTGTTAATCTGATAACTGGCATCGGTTTCCCTTCCAGGCAAAGTGGTGGGCATCCTGCAGAAGAACTGGCGTGAGTACGTGGTCACTTTCCCATCCAGGGAAGAGAATCAGTTGCACAGCAAAAACGCCCAGAAGGTTCTTGTGACCCCTTGGGATTACAGGATCCCTAAAATCCGAATAAGCACTCAGCAGGCTGAGGCATTGCAGGTGAGCAGTTGTTTGGCCTTCCCTCGGAGTCCAGCGGGTGTGTGAGCGAGCGAACGTATTTTTCTGCTCTTCTGACACCTCTGACGTGCTTTCGCCTCAGGATTTCCGGGTTGTCGTGCGTATAGATTCTTGGGAATCAACCTCACTGTACCCCAACGGACATTTCGTGCGGGTCGTGGGCCGGATAGGCGATCTCGAAGGAGAAATACAGACAATTCTGGTGGAGAATTCCGTTTCAGTTAGTCCTTTCTCCGAGGCACAGGTAAGCTCTTGTTGTTCAATTCAATTCAATTCAATTCTGGAACCTGGGGAGCCTGAGTGGCGTAGCAGGCTAATGCCTCCTATTAAGGCAGCATTTAACATCCAGCTGCCTGCAATTACTGCGAGTTCTAATCTCACCAGGCTCAAGGTTGACTCAGCCTTCCATCCTTTCTAAGGTAGGTAAAATGAGGACCCAGATTGTGGGGGCAATAAGCTGACTTTGTATAAATATACAAAAGCATGAAGGCTATTGCTTAACACATTGTAAGCCGCCCTGAGTCTCCGGAGAAGGGCGGCATATAAATATAAATAATTTTTAAAAATTCAATTCAATTCAATTCATTAAATTATTAAATTAAAATTATTTTAGGGGCGGTACACAAGTAGTCCTCGACTTACAACCATTCGCTCCGTGACCATTCAAAGTTACAATGGAATTGAAAAAATTTTCACACTTAACATCTCTTGCAAGCATCCTTGTGGTCACATGGTAAAAATTTGGATGCCTGGCATTGTTCAGTGTTTATAATGGTTGCAATATCCCAGGGTTGTGTGATCACCAATTTACACCAACTTCAGGGGTTTCTCCCCAAAATTAGACACCTTTGGCCTGGATGGTTTAGTCTTCGTTGACATATTGCGAGTCATTTTGGGGAGAAACCCCGAAGTCAGTGTGGCAAGAGATTCCTACGACTCTCTGACTCTGCCTAATTTTGCTCTGACGGATGATGTTGCTTGGATGAGCAGCGAACCATCTCAGATTAACAAAGTGTTAGCTGTCCATCTCAATGCTTTTAAAAGACTCTGACGATCCCAGCTGAGCCGCAGAGGCTTTTTTTTTTACTTTTAAAAGCAGTTCTTTTAAAAGTTAGAAAAAAAGATTGCGCGCCACAGCCGATCACCCCCTCCCCTTGTGCGCTGTTCTACTTACTGCATGCCTCTTTTTGGTGAGCACTGTGCACGTGCACCTCGCATTTGGTGCATGGTGCGCACTGCGCATGCGCAGCCAGTGAACCGGTAGTAAACCGGTTCAGATTTCACCACTGGCTCAGTTATACCAGTGCTCAGTTTATGTCGCAGTTGTCTCTTTGTCCCTGTAGATGTGTGAGATGCCCACCCTCGTCCCGGAGAAGCCATGGCAAGTGAGTCCCGAGGAGCAGCAGAAGCGCCTTGATCTGAGAGAGACCCATTTGGTCTTCAGCATTGACCCCAAAGGCTGCGAAGACGTGGATGATGCCCTCTCCATCAGACTCCTTCCCAACGGCAACCTGGAACTGGGCGTCCACATTGCCGACGTAACGCATTTTGTGGCAGCCAATTCTTATACTGATACAGAGGCCAAAGCAAGGTAGGCCTTTTCCCATTTAATCATACTGAGAGTCATTGAAGAAACGACAGCTAGTCCTCAACCTACAACAGTTCATTTAGTGACCATTCGAAGTCACATTATGGCACTGAAAAAAGTGACATATGATCACTTTCCACACTTACAACCTACAGCATCCCCATGGTCATGTGATCAAAATTCAGATGCCAGGCAACTGATTCGTATTTATGAGGGTTGTAGTGTCCTGGGGTCATTTGATCACTTATTGTGACTTTGACAAGCAAAGTCAACGGGGAAGCCAGACTCATGTAACAACCATATTACTAACTTAACAACTACAATGATTCACTTAACAACTCTGGCAAAAAATGGGGCAAAACTCACTTAACAACTGTCTCGCTTAGCAACAGAAACTTTGGGTTCAATTGTGGTCATAAGTCAAGGACTGTCTGTATAACAATATTACGCTCTGAATTTTGATCATGTGACTATGGGGGATGCTGCGATGGTCGTAAATGTGAAAAATGGCCATGTCATTTTTTTTCACTGTAGTTGTAACTTTGAACGGTCACTAAAAAAATGGCTGTAAGTCAAGGACTGCCTGTATGATTTGCCCAAATTATTTTTAGCTTTTGTGCAACTTCTGATGTTATTGGTTTCTAACATCACGAATCATAATTTCTGATATTTGCAGTTGAACTTGGCTTGACTCTGAGGACTGACTTGATCCCATTTTCTCCCTCTATTGAATGGAGGGCTACATCCGAGGATCCAAGTCTGGTGGAGCAGGTCTGCAGCTGCTGTTTAATTCTGGTTTTTGGACGATCAAGGTTGACCAGCTGCCGTGAGAGGGGGGCCGGGTCACCCTTTATCAGATTGAACAGTGTTTTGCTCCGCCATTGCCGTGATGTTGATGTTAGATGTATTCGGTGAATGAGCTTTATGTTCTGCGAGATTCCCCCCTCTCATAGACTTGGCCCTCCTCGTTATCGAGGGCCTATCTTGATGACGGGTTCTGGAATCCCGAGAGATGGCATGCGGCAAAGAAGAATTTGAGGGTTTTTTTAAGTCGGTTTTTAATTAATATTAAGGGGTTGGGGGGGGACCAGGGTGGGTTTGGAGGGAAATCCACTGGGCTCAAGACCAGGCCCGGCACAGGGCTATGACACTAGGGACACAGAATCGGAGGTCAGGGAGGGGGTTGGAGTTCCATTCAAGGAGGGCTGTTCTATCATTACAATGAGTGGGAGAGGCAGATATGGCGGAAGCAGGGGGCCATATCATGTTCGGGGAGTGCGCACTCGCTACCTTAGAGCGATTGCGCACTCCGGTCCCCAAGGCTTTGCTTGTTCCCCAGGTTGTTCAGATTCTCAGGGCCAGAGCTTCCGGCTGATGTTGTGCAATGCCAGGTCCATTGTAAATAAAGCCCCCCTCATCCATGATCTTATTCAGGAGGGGGGAGCGGACCTGGCAGGTATCACGAACACCTGGCTGGGCCAAGAGGGAGGAGTTCCCCTCGTGGACATGTGCCCACCAGGCTTCCATGTATTCCATCAGCCGAGAGCTCAGGGCAGGGGTGGGGGAGTGGCGGTTATTATAAGGGAAAGTCTGGATCCGAGGGAGACCACTGTACCACAGATAGCCGGATGTGAGTCCCTCTGTATGAAGTGGGGTCGCGGGGTGCAGATGGGCTTGTTGATCATGTACCTGGCTCCCTGCCATGTGGCAACGGCCCTGCCCGAGATGCTCAGTGTCATAGCCGAGGTGGCGGTGGATACCCCCAAGCTTTTGGTCATGGGGGATTTCAACCTGCCATCCATCGGCGAAACGTCTGAGGTGGCTCGGGAGTTCATGGCTTCCATGACGGCCATGGACCTGACTCAGTTAATTCACGGCCCCACTCACATAGGCGGGCACACTCTGGACTTAGTTTTTGTCTCTGGTCAGTGATCGAGTGGCCTCAATACAGGGGATATAGTTACCAAACCCTTGTCATGGTCTGACCACTTGCTCCTTCGACTAGACTTTCTAACCGCTTCACCACACCGCAGGGAGGCGGAACCGACCAGGTGGTTCCGCCCCAGGCGCCTGATGGATCCTGACAGATTCCAGATGGAGCTTGGGCCATTTCCTGAGACTCTGGTTCACGACTCGACTGAAGACCTAGTGGCTGCCTGGGACAGTGCGGCCGCCGGTGCTTTGGACCATCTCGTGCCTTTGCGGCCTCTGACCCGACACCGAACTCACTTAGCTCCTTGGTTTACTGAGGAGCTGAGAGAGATGAAGCGCCGGAAAAGACGCCTAGAGAGCAGTTGGAGGGCCAGCCAATCCGAATCCGACCTGACACTAGTAAAGTCTCATATCAAGACCTACCTAGTAGCGATAAAAACAGCGAAATCTTACTATTTTGCCGCTCTTATCGCATCATCAGAGAATCGCCCAGCCGCCCTGTTTAGGGTGACCGCTCCCTCCTCCATCTGGGAGTGTGGAATGACCCCTTGCAGGGCCGAGCTGAGGATTTTGTACAGTATCTGTATGATAAGATCACTCAGATTCGGGAAGACTTGGCCGCTGACTGGGTTAGTTCAGGCGGGATGACTGGGCAGGCCTTGAGAGTGTTACCTGGGAGGAGTTCGATCCTGTGGCTCCTGAGGACGTGGACAGGATCTTGGGACGGCTGAACGCGACCACATGTTTATTGGACCCGTGTCCTCCTGGTTGGTACTGGCTTCCCGGGAGGTTACACGAGGCTGGCTCCAGAGGATTATCAACGCTTCTTTGAGAGAGGGTGTCATACCGGCCGCCTTGAAAGAGGCGGTGGTGAGGCCCCTCCTCAAGAAGCCCTCTCTGGATCCGGCTGTTTTGGCTAACTATCGTCCAGTCTCCAACCTTCGTTTTATTGCGAAGGTTGTTGAGAGTGTGGTGGCATGGCAGCTTCCCCAGTACCTGGATGAAGCTGTCTATTTGGATCCGCTCCAGTCCGGTTTCAGGCCTGGATACAGCACGGAAACGGCATTGGTTGCGTTGGTGGATGATCTCTGGAGGGCTCGGGGTAGGGGTTATTCCTCTATCCTGGTCCTGTTGGATCTCTCAGCGGCTTTTGATACCATCAACCATGGTATCATGTTGCTCCGGTTGGAGAGATTGGGAGTGGGTGGCACCGTTTTGCAGTGGTTCTCCTCCTATCTCTCCGACCGGTCGCAATCTGTGTTGACGGGGGCAGCGGTCGACCCCGAGGTGCCTTGTTTGCGGGGTGCCACAAGGGTCGGTCCTCTCACCATTCCTGTTCAACATTTATGTAAAGCCGCTGGGTGAGATCATCCGTGGTTTTGGGATGGAGTTCCATCAGTATGCTGATGATACTCAGCTGTACATCTCCACCCCAGACCATCCCAACGATGCCATGGAAGTGATGTCCCAGTGCCTGGAGGCCGTGTGGGTCTGGATGGGGAGAAACAGGCTTCGACTCAACCCTTCCAAGACCGAGTGGCTGTGGCTGCCGGCGTCCCAGTATAGCCAACTGGCGCCATCGCTGGTTATTGGGTGCGAATCACTGGCCCCCACGGAAAGGGCTCGCAACTTGGGCGTCCTCCTGGACTCACAGCTGTCTCTAGAAGAGTAAATGACGGCTGTGGCCAGGGGGGCTTTCTATCAGGTTCGCCTGATACGCCAGTTGCATCCCTTTCTAGATCGGGACTCCTTACGCACGGTCACTCAAGCTCTCGTCACTACTTGTCTGGACTACTGTAACACTCTCTACATGGGGCTCCCCTTGGGGTGCACCCGGAGGCTCCAACTGGTGCAGAATGCGGCCGTGCGAGGGATTATGGGAGCGACGGGGCGCTCCCATGTGACTCCTCCTGCGCGAGCTGCATTGGCTTCCAGTGGATTTCCGGGTGCGCTTCAAGGTGTTGGTGATCACCTTTAAAGCGCTCCATGGCTTAGGGCCCGGGTACCTACGGGACCGCCTTCTGCCACCGATTGCCTCCCACCGGCCGGTTCGCTCCCACAGAGAGGGCCTCCTCAGGGTGCCGTCGGCCAGACAATGTCGGCTGGCGACCCCCAGGGGGAGAGCCTTCTCTGTGGTGGCACCTACCCTCTGGAACGACCTCCCCCCAGAGATACGAGTGATCCCAGACCTCCGGACTTTTCGTCGGGCCCTAAAAACTCACCTCTTTCAGTTGGCTGGGCTGGCCTGATTTTATCTTGGTTTTAAATTGATACTGATTTTAAATTGAAATATTCTAAATTATGGGCCAAACTTTATATAATTTATTTTAAATAACTATTTTAACTTTTATGTACAAATGTTTTATTTTGGCTGTTCATTGCCCTGAGTCCGAAAGGAGTAGGGCGGTATAAAAGTTTAATAAATGATAATAATAATAATAATAAACTTCACATTTTCCTTAATTATGGTTTGAATAATTCACAGTTGGTTAGGATTGTGAAATGGCCTGAGCCATAAACCATGGTTTATTTATCACAATTGCTGAGAAAGTCAACAAGCTCCATTATGTCCTCATATAAAATACGAGCCCTACATTAATCTATTTTTGTTTTGTTTTTCTCTGTTAAAACTTCCTCAGTGAATTGTTTCTGCTAAAAACAATTATTCTGAACTAAACCGAGGCATCTGTGTCAACAAAGTTTGTGTATGTGTGTGCCTTTGAGTCACTCTTGTCTCCTGAACAGGTCCTTACACTTTTCTTGGCAAGGTTTTGGGAATGATTTGCCATTGGCTGCTTCGTAGGGCTGAGCGAGAGTGACTGGCCCAAAGTCACCCAGTTGGCTTTTGTGCCTCAGAAAAGTCTAGAACTCAGGGTCTCCTGGTACCTGGCCCGAGGCCTTAACCACAACACCAGACTGACTCTCAGCAAAGATTAACATGTTATCATGAATCCAGATCTTAACTGAAACCTACACCTCTTGCCTAGATAAAATTATTTTATAGTCAGTAATTAAAAGCCTGAACACATCCGGAATATGTTACCGAGCAAGCTGCCTGGAGCTGGTCAGGCAGTTGCCAGGAGTCAAGACTGAATCAAAGGCTTAAAAAATAACCGTGGTGTTACAAGGTGTATCTAATTTTTTTTTAAGCTTCAAAATGTGCAATGAGAGAAAAAAACCATTGACTACTTTTGCTCCTGATTTCTTTAGGGCAACTACTTACTATTTAGCTGACCGTCGTTATGACATGTTGCCTGCCATCTTGAGTGCCAATTTATGCTCCCTTCTTGGGAACGTGGACAGGTGAGTTATCAACTCCTTGCAGTGGAGAAGTTAAGCTAAGCCCCTCGTAGTACACCTTTTCACCAATACTAACTCTTGTGGGAATTATGACTCTAAATATAAAGACTTGCAGTCTTTTAACTAAGAAAATACAGGCTGCCTTCCTGCCGAGTGCATGACTGGGTTCACCCATTGCAGTAAAAGCCACTGGTTTTCTAAATTATATGGTTGTATTATATGGTTTTCATTCAGAAAAGACAGAGCTGGATAGAATACTCACAGGAACAGAGAATAAATTAATAAAAAAAACTTTATCATTTTTTACTTGGCATTGAATTGGAGGAGGAGCGAGTAAAGGAAATGATAGCCTGGGTAAAGAATTTTGGATATTCAATTGATTTAGATAAATGGCAACAGTTATGGGAAAGGAATTATAAATTAACAATGTCCACTGCATACAAGGAAAATCAATATAAAATGTTTTATAGATGGCATATGCCCCCTGAGAAACTGGCAAAAATGTTTAAAGATAAATCAGCTAAATGTTGGAAGTGTCACCAGTTACCAGGTTCATATTATCATATGTGGTGGACATGCTTAGAAGCTAAAAACCATTGGAATAAAATTAAGATATGGCTGGAAGAAATGATACAACAACGTATTGATTTAAAACCAGAGCTGTTCCTACTGGGTATCATCCCAGAAAACATTAGTAAAGCAAGCATCTATTTGATTATACATGTAATAACAGCTGCAAGGATTGTTTATGCATAAAATTGGAAAGCAGAGAAAATACCTTTGGAAGGAGAAGTAATTTAAAAAAATTTAGACTGTGCAGAAATGAATAGATTGACTTTGATGATTAAAGAAAGAGAAGATTCAGAATATTTTAAGATATGGAATCAGTTTTACCATTGGTTAGAAAAGAAATACAAATAAGTAAATTAAGAGTTATGTACAAAAATGCTACAATTAGAATATTGTGTTAGTGTTGAATTGTTATAAACTTGGCGAGAATGAAGATAGAAGAAACAACAAAAAGAAGAACTTTTGGAGACAACACCGGGATGTCACATGGAAGGAATGACTGATATATTAAATGTTTGTTTGTCTAAAAAATTTAAAAAAAAATTTTTAAAAAGCACCTGGTTTTCTAGTAGGGTATGAAAAAACCCTATTTGGTTGGATTCGTGCTTCATATTAGGTCCAAGCCTGTTAGCTTTACTAGTTCTGACACAAAGCATTACCTGGAATATGAGCTCTGTTTTCGTTATAGGGTTACAGTAGCAGAATCTTGCAAACAGAAAGTACTTTGCCTAGGACAGGGGTCAGCAACCTGCAGCTCCGGAGCCACATCCGGTTCTTTCATCCCTCTGCTGCGGCTCCCTGTCGCTGGTCAGCTCCACAATTGATAAGGCTTTCAGTTAGGACAGGTAGAGGACAAAGGAGGCCACACTAGGAGAACACTCTATGGTGGGGGAACCGGACTTCCGGCCACTCCAGAATTGAACAGGGGGACCTTTGTGGCTCTTTAAGGTTGCCGACCCCTGGCCTAGGAAAAGATTGGATAACCATTTGTTTGAAATGGTATAGGGCAGTGATGGCTAACCTTTTTTGCCGTCGCGTGCCAAAAGTGGGGGTCGCGTGGGGGGTCACAGGTGCGTGTGCCCACATCCATAATTCAATGCGCCCCACCCTCCCGCGTATGCACATGTGATCCCCCCACACTTCCCCCTGCTTTTGGCATGCAAGGGCACGATGGGCCTGGTAGGCCCGTTTTTCCCCCTCCCCAGGCTCCAGAGGCTTTCTAGGAGCCTGGGGAGAGCAAAAACAGCCTTCCCCATCCCCCTGGAGGCCTTCCGGAGGCCGGAAACAGCCAGTTTCCCGACTTCCGGTGGGACCGGAAGGCCTGAAAATCAGTTGGCCAGTGCGCGCATGTGCGCTGGAGGTGAGCTAGGGCAACACTTGCATGGCCACCAATATGGCTCCGCGTCCACCAGTGGCACCCGTGCCATAGGTTCGCCATCACGGGTATAGGGTCTCCTGCTTGAGCAGGGGGTTGGAATAGAACACCTCTAAGGTCCCTTTCAAGTCTTATTCAACTCAGTTAAGAAGATCTGTGGTGGTGCAGTGGTTAGAATGTATTATTGTAGGCTACTTCTGCTGACTGTTGATTGCTAGCATTTCGGTAGTTCGATCCTGACCAGCTCAAGGTTGACTCGGGGCTCCTTCCATCCTTCCGAGGTGGGTCAAATGAGGACCCAGATTGCTGGGGGCGATATGCTGACTCTGTAAACCGCTTAGAAAGGGCTGTAAAGCGGTATATAAGTCTAAGTATATAAGTCTAAGTCTAATAGACAGAATCTTGCCGGACTAAAACTATAACCTTCTAACTTAATACATACAGTATGGGAGATTCTACAATGTGGCTACCTTGGACCTTTTCCTCCCTTCCTTAACCAGTTCAGGGCTGCATATTCTCTTTATCTTGTGCCTCTCTCTGGAATGTGTGCTTCCTCCCTGGGAAATTCCTCCAGGTGCACATTCATTAAATTTCATTTTTACTCTTTGGAAAGCTAGGGAGGTCCCTTCCGAGATGTTTCCCACGCCCTCCTTCCTTCTGCGGGCTGAGACAAGTATCATGTTTATATATAAGACAATAAGACCCTGTCTTACATTTTTTTTGAACCCTGAAATAAGCGCTTGGCCTTATTTTCAGGGAGATCTTATTATTTTGGGGCGTGTGGAGCAAGATGGGGCTCCTCTTGCCATCTTACCTGATTTATAGCTCTGTGTTTAAATATTTTTGGGGAGGCCTTATATTCATAGGGAGGCTTATTTTAGCACATGCGCTGAAAAGCCCAATTGTGCTGCTTACAGGGGTGAAATCCAGCAGGTTCTAACAGGTTCTTGAGAACCGGTAGCAGAAATTTTGAGCAGTTCGGAAATTTTGAGTATCTTCTCTGTACCTCCCAAGAGAGAGAGATTTAAATGTCAGGTCATTTTTCTTTTTGTGCCTATCCCCGTTCAAAATGCCGTCCTCCCACCAAAATAGGGCTTGGAAGTGTGGAGTGAGTGCTTTAAATGACATGGAATACTTGTAAACTTCTTTTCTGCATTATTATTATTATTATTGTACAAAACATTGTGTCAACCCTGAAGCTGACTTGACCGAGGCCATTTGGAGGCTTCAGTGTTACCACACTGGAGCCGAGGGATTTGGGGGGGGGGATAGAGATAGATGGGGTTTTGTAGCCAAAACAAAATACTTTCTCTTGGGAACCAAGGACATTCCCACAGGTGGTCGGAGAGAGGAGGCGTGAAATTACCATACCTTGTAGTAATGACACCTTGATTGGATCGTGTGACTGATAGTTAGGGGAAGGAGGAAAACCAGGGGTGAAATCCAGCAGGTTCTGACAGGTTCTGGAGAACCGGTAGCGGAAATTTTGAGTAGTTTGGAGAACTGGCAAATACCACCTCTGGCTGGCCCCAGAGTGGGGTGGGAATGGGGATTTTGCAATATCCTCACCCCAGGAGTAGGGAGGGAATGGGGATTTTGCAGTATCCTTCCACTGCCACACCCACCAAGCCACACCACGCTCACCAAGCCATGCCCACAGAACCGGTAGTAAAAAAAATTGGATTTCACCACTGAGGAAAACTTTTAACTTTTAATTAGGTGAAAACCGCGGGAACATTCAGAGTCGGTTTTCACCAGAACTGTGCCAATATGATATATGCAATAAAACTGTCCTTTGAGGAATTTAACTGCTTCTGAGGTCTGTGTGCTGTGGACGTATTACTTGGAACCCTGACACATTGCTTGTAAGTGTGTTCATCAGGGATGGTTTGTGTATTTGTTTTCAGGTATGCCGTGAGCATTATCTGGGAGCTGGACAAGGCCTCTTATGAAATAAAGAGAGTCCAGTACAAAAGAACCATCGTTCGCTCTTCTTACAAACTCTTTTATGAGGCCGCCCAGGCTTTGCTAGAGGGAGACCTGACTGCTGCCAGGGAAATCCCGGAGCTCAAAAGCATGGAGGAAAATACACGGAAACAGAAGTTAGACGAACTGAAGTGGGCCATCGGGAAGTTAACTGACGTTGCCCGCCATCTCCGAGCCAAACGCAGCAGCTACGGAGCCCTGGAGCTGGAAGGGATGGAAATCAGGGTTCAGCTGGACGACAAGAAAAACATCGATGACCTTATCCCCCGCCAGCCGCTGGAAGTCCACGAGACAATAGCCGAGTGTATGATTCTGGCAAACCACTGGGTGGCCAAGAAGATTTGGGAGGTTTTCCCCTACCAGGCGCTGCTTCGTCAGCACCCGCCACCCCGGCAGGAGTTCTTTTCCGAGGTCCGAGAATGTGCCAGTGCAAAAGGCTTCTCGATTGACACGCGGTAAGTAGATGTATTATTTAGTTAGCAGGCGGCATCTGATACATGGACTGGCAATATAAATTAACATTTCAACTAGATGAATAGAACCCAATAAAAGATGAAAGTCAAAAAGAGCTATGTTCAAATAATAATGTCCAGGCCATTTAACCACTGAAGTGCAGCGTTGTGTTCTGACCCAATGGCCCCACGACAAACCCTCTGTGGTTAAACCAATGATTACTTTATTAGGAGCCCCAGCAGCCCCAGCAAAAAGTTTCTCTCTCAGTGCAGGCTAACAAGTCTATCCGGCAGGGAGATGAATAGTTGTCTGCCACATCTATTCATTTCTGTCCCCTGCCTTTTATCCCCAGAAGTAGGGTGGGGCTTCACTAGCAGCAGTGGCTCTTCCGTCCCAAAGACCGGCCCATAGATTTCCACTGTTCTCCTCTCCTCTGCCTTCTGTGCATCCATGCATCAGGCAGTGCACCCAGCTGTTCCTCCTCTTCCTCATCAGCCACCTCCAGACCTGGTGGCTGTTGACTCTCCATCTGAGGGCTGACAGACGGCCCAGGCTCCGCCTCTGTCTCTCTCTCTGCCAGCTCCATTCCCTCTTCCCTCTTGGAGCTCTCAGGTTGCCTTCATGTTGACCCTTGGCTCCCACTCCTCCTCCTCTGAGTCAGCTGCTGGAGCTGACAGATCGCAACACATTGTTTAAATTTTAAACAATCAGATACTGGACCGGTATATACCCTCAGTTTATAGCCAGTCACAATTAATAAGACCCTTGGTAGTACAGTGGTCTAAAGCACCCTGTTATTAACACCAGCTGCCTGCAATTATTGCAGGTTCGAATTTCACCAAGGCTCAAGGTTGACTCAGCCTTCCATCCTTTCTAAGGTAGGTAAATTGAGGACCCGGTTTGTGGGGGCAATAAGCTGACTTTGTAGAAATATACCAAAGTATGAAGGCTATTGCTTAGCGCATTGTAAGCCACCCTGAGTCTCCGGAGAAGGGCGGCATATAAATCAAATTAAAAAAAAATAAATTACAGTTTGATATGGGACCCCACAGTCACACTGAGGAGAGGATGCTATGCCCCATTTATACAGAGAGTCCTGGCAAACGCTGTGTGAGGTGAGAATCCTATTTGGGATTGTCCTGACATAGTAATAAGCACTTATTCTATGCCCAAGATGGCGAACCTATGGCACGCGTGCCGGATGTGGCACACAGAGCCATTGTCACGCTCACATGAAGCTGTGCATGCACGTGCGCCCCAGCTGGTGTTCAGGCCTCTGGCGCGCATGTGTGCAATTCAGGGACCTAGCTGGTCTTTGGAGCTCTCCTGCGCATGCGTGCGTGTTTGCGCATGTGCACGAGATGACTGGTGCACAGTGCATGCATGCGCAGACAGCATTTGCATGCGTGCATTGCGCACACAAAAGCTGTGCGCATACGCAGATGGTGCGGTTGCACATGCAGCACATGGGGAGGAGCCGCGCGTTAGCGCGGATGGTATGCGAGCATGTGCAGAGCGCTCCTGTTCGGCACTCGGTAAGTAAAAGGTTCACCACCACAGTTCTACGCTAAGTAGAATGAGTATTCTACTAACAAGGATTTGTGTGCAGGGTACGGTATGGGAACATTCTCATTGTGACGGTTCTCCAAAAGCATTAATAGCAATGTTAGATTTATAAGCCATGAAACTCCGTTATTATACATCTTTGCCCTGGGGCCATCCAAGCAATACTGGTGAGCTTTCTCAGCCTCTGGAGTTTGTGTGGGTTCAAATAGGAAGAACTGCTTCAACTTAACTTAGACAAGACATGGTTTAGAGATGGAGTAACAATCTCTCAGGCATCTCCCCTGGATTTGCAACTCCTACTTGAATATAGCCATGCCCAGGAAGCTCTTTGCAGTTTCATTTGGTGCATCAGTTGCACACATTCCTAGATCTGGAGGCCTTACTTCAAGGTCACTCACGCCTTCTCACCTCTGGATTGCATTGTTACAATGGACTCCGCATGGGGCTGCCCTTGAACACCATTTGAAAATTTCAGCCGGTCTAGAATTCAGCAGAAAAACCATGATGCAGCTATGGGATACCAGCGTTGCATGAACTAAACTGCCTCCAACTGGGCTTCCCAGGGCAATTCAAAGTGGTAGTTTTTTAACAGATTAACACAGTTGGAAGGGACCTTGTAGGTCATCTAGTCCAACCCACCCACCCCCCAAGCAGGGGACCCTACATCATTTCTGACAGACAGCAGTCCAGTTTCTTCTTGAAAGTCTCCAGTGATGAAGCTCCCACAACTTCTGAAGGCAACTTCTGTTCCTTTGGTTGATTGTTCTCACTGTCAGGAAATTTCTCCTTATTTCCAGATTGAATCTTTCCTTGGTCAGTTTCCATTCACTATTCCTTGTCTGGCCTTCAGGAAAACAGCTTGACCCCCTCCTCTCTGTGGCAGCCTCTCAAGTATTGGAAGACCATGTCTCCCCTGGTCCTTCTCTTCACTAGACTAGCCATGCCCAGTTCCTACAATCATTCATCGAATGTTTTAGCCTCCAGTCCCCTCATCATCCTGGTTGGTCTTCTCTGCACTCTTTCTAGAGTCTCAACATTTTTTTCATACTGTGGTGACCAAATCTGGATGCAGTATTCTAGGTGAGATCTTACTAGGGCTTTATAGAGTGGTATCAGTACCTCCTTTGATCTTGATTGTATCCCTGTTAATGCAATTTAGGATTGCATTGGCGTTTTTGGCGGCTGCTGCTACACACTGTTAGTTTTTATTATAGTTATCATCTTCAAAGCTCTATAGGGCAGGGGTCGGCAACTATAGTCCCTTTACGACCTATGGACTTCAACTCCAGAATTCCAACTTCCATGCATGGCTGGCTCAGGAATTGTGGGAGTTTATTTATTTATTTATTTAATTAATTAATTAATTAATTAATTAAATTTTTATACCGCCCTTCTCCCGAAAGGACTCAGGGCGGTGTACAGCCAAAAATAAAACCCACAACTATATGAAAGTTAAAAGACAATTTAAAAATATTAAATAATTTGGCCGAAAGAGCTACCCTAGAAACCACCCATTAAAATAGCATTTAGGCCAGCCCTGCTTGGTGAAACAATGGTGTTTTGAGGGCGCGGCGAAAGTCCACAGGTCATAAAGGGACCATAGTTGCCCACTCCTGTTCTATGGCATTGAGCAATTAAGAAAAGTAATTATAGTTCTTTTGTTGACAGATCTAACAAGGCATTAGCCGACTCTCTGGACAGAGCTGTGGACCCTTCTGACCCCCTGGTGAACCAGCTGTTGAGGTCTATGGTCACTCAAGCCATGTCAAACGCCGTCTATTTTTCAACTGGATCGTGTCCCGAGGAAGACTTCTTCCATTACGGTATTTGCTGTAATGTGGGCAACGTGTCTGTTTCTTACTTCTGCAGCTGCTCTTGTGGACTTTGGGCTTATTCGTGTCCTCTCCACCTTAGGTCTGGCTCTGGATAAATACACCCACTTCACATCACCCATTAGGAGGTACGCAGATATAATTGTCCACAGACTCTTGTTAGCGGCCACTTCAGCAGAAGATGGAATCGGTGCAAAAGGCGGCTTGCTTGGCAATAAAGAACTTGAAGAGCTATGCAGACATATCAATAGCAGGAACCGGGTAAGACTACAGACCCGTTTCCTTTTATCCATGCTTCAACAGAGAAAAACCATACTTGCGGTTTGAAAACTTCTTCACTGTAGCAATTCTGGAGATGTTCCAAGAATGATAGTATTCTGTCTAAAATGATACCTTAATACTCATCGTTAATTGATTTGAGGCGCAACCAGTACTAAAAACGACGAGTATCAAACAAACCGCGAGGAAGGACTTCCTGGCTGTCCCATTTCCTGTGTCAGCCACTTTCCAGCAAGACTGATGCTGTCTCCGCCTGTCCCCCTCTTCCTTTTGCAGCAACTTTCCCAGCATGGCCAACTTCCTGTCCTCTGTGGCCGTCCCCCTCTTCCCACTTTCTAGTCTGCTGCTTTAACCAGAACCCCAAACTGGCTCTCTAATCCTGATTTTTCTTTTAAATAGTCACGGTGGGTTTTCTGTTTGAAGGGTATTGATTAGCTTGTTAGAACAGAGCAGACCAGCAGTTCAGACAAGAGCCCAAGAAAACGGCAGGCAGCATGAGGGTTACTGGATTTGACAGAATCTGAGTCTCCAAAACGTTTTGAGAGCAACTTCTGTGTCTAATTGCAATTGCTTTCTTCGAAAAGGCGGCCCAGCACGTTCAGAAGGAATCCACAGGCCTTTTCCAGTGCATGTTCTTCAACGACAAGAGTCCTGAGAAGGAGGAGCAGCGCTCAGCGGATGGAGTGATCTATTCCATCCGAACCAACGGGGTGCTCGTCTTTGTGCCAAGGTGAGGAGGCATCTTGAAGAGAGGTGAGGAAAGGCCGTGGATGTGGCAAGGTGCTGGAAAGCAAGGGCAGAATTTCAGGAAAGAAATTGTCCTAAATTCATTGCAGTAAAATGTTTTGTCAAGGTAGAATCAACAGATGAGAGACAGCTAAACTTGGAAACTTGGGGAAAAGTTCTAGAGAGATCCCAGGGTCAGCTAGCAAAAGTTTTTTTTGCAGGCAGTGGATGGTAACAGTCTTCCGAGAAGGGTCTCTGCCAAACAGATGCTGTGGTTTAGACCAGGGGATCTCCAAGGTTGGCAACTTTAAGACTTGTGGACTTCAACTCCCAGAAGCTTTGCTGGCTGAGGAACTCTGGAAGTTGAAGTCCACAAGTCTTAAAAGTTGCCAAGCTTGGAGACCTCTGGTTTAGACCTCAATTCATGTAACGGCATGTGAGAATGACTTTGGGACACAGGAGGAGGAAGAACCGCAGCCTAGACAACATCATGCAAATGGCATCTCAGCCCAGGGAAGGAAAAGAGGTGTGGGAAATGTCTCAGAAGGGACGCCCCACCCCCACCCCCGATTCTCTGGAAAGGAAAAGCGAGGGAGGGGAGAAGGGTTTTCAGACTACAAGATTCTGTTACTGTAATCTTACGATAAAGGTAGTATTGTGGCCCACCAGCAGCCAGCGGAGATGGTGGCAAACTCCGACAGTGAGGAGGTTGGCAAGGAACATGGGCCAGTCCTGGAGTCTGGGGAAGGCTCTGATGAGTGCTCTGCGTTGGAGGCAGAGATGGGGCCAGGGCTATCTGACAGTTATCAGCTGCCTTCAGAGTCAGATATCAATGGGGCAGAAGAACAGCTGGAGGCTGTTCCCAGTGTGCGCATGCACAGAGCTGCCAGGAGAAGGGAACAGCTAAGGAACAAGGGTTGGCTCGGGAGTAAAGCCACAGGTGAACGATGAATGGCCTCTTCCATAGGGGAGAGGAGTTTGCAGGAGACAATTAATTGGTTTGTGACTCTCAGAGAATCCTTGCCAAGTTTTGAAGATATCGGCCTGGCAGCTCTCCCAGCCAGATAAGATCTGTGACTGTAAATTCTGCCCTGAAAGACTTTGCTGGATGTGAATATGAGGAATTCACAGTAACTTAATAAAAAGGGGTTTTTGTCGGGACCAGGATTCTGCTTCATGCTCTTGGGAAACCTAGGTCAGAACAGGTAACTTTTAGTACTCATGTCTATAGAGATTCTCAATATCCAGGTCATGGTTGACCCAAAAGTTCTTTTCCAAAAGGCAACTGAACTTGGGTTTTTTTCTTTGAAAATGTTTGCCTTCCCATTCAAGAAAGGAAGACTGAAGACTGTTTCTTGGATGAGAAGCGAAACTTTTTCAAAGGAAAAAACCCAAGTCCAGTCGCCTTTTGGAAAAGCACCTTTAGTACTCATGGTTTGTACTTCTGGATCTTTCTGAAGGGTTGATATCGCATCTGCCTCTAGAGTAGGTGCTCCAGTGGTTCCTGTGAGCATGCTCTGAGTCTCTGATACGGAGTGCATTTTCCTCCCCCAAATAAAGTATCAGGGACATGACTTTCAGGATGCCAATACAGAGTGCTCTTCTCTTCAGCAGCCAATCCAGCAGCCTCTTGGTTCCTTGAGGGTGGGTGTCAAACTTGATTTCATTGAGGGCTGCAGCACGGCTGTGATGACCTTGGGGGAGTCGGGGTGGATGTGGCCAGCTTGACGTCACTCCTGTCGGGGGCGCCTACAGCGGCCCAAGTACCCTGCAGTGAAAACGGGCTCCCGAGCTCTGTTTCCAGCTGTGACAGCCTCCTGCAACCCTCTGCCAGCGAAAACGGAGCTCGGGAGGGCTGTGGCCAGATCCGGGCGCCGGGCCATGAGTTTGACACCCCTGCTTTAACTTGCGGCCAAAGACTTTTATTTGATGCATCAGCTTCCTAGCCGTTAAATATAAAGGTATAAAGGATCTTGCTGAAGTGTCAAGCAAGCCATTTCTCTTACAGGTACGGCATTAAAGGGGCTGCCTATCTGAGGAGCAAGGAAGGGTTGGTCATCTCCTGTCCAACCGATGGGGACTATGAATGGCAACCTGGTTCTCTGCAACGCTTCCCCAGCAAAATTATCGCCACTCCCACAGTCGGAAAGCCTGTGACTTTGAATCTCTTTGATCATGTGACTGTAAGTGATGTATCTTTACAACAGGGTCCCCAACCCCCGGGTTGCGGCCACAGTTAAGCAGCCCATCAGGAAGTGGGCCATGCAAGCAAGCCCCTCCCTGATCTGTGGGAAAACCTCCCTCCATAGAACTGGTCCTTGGTGCTCAAAAGCTTGGAGGCCGCTGCTTTACGATACGCAGCAGTAGTTTACGTAAACTTGCAAGCGTGTCAGTTGCCATCTTGTGCTTTGCTACTATTTGGTGACAGTGCCAGAAACAGTAGGGGGGAACTGTAATGGGGAAAGCGAAAGTAAGTGCTGTTATCTCCTCGAGATGCTGCTTCAAGGTCACCAGGCATATCAGCTGCATACCAAACGGTGTCTGTATTGTCCATTAAGAAAACATCTTGCTTGAACCTCATTGGTTGCCCGGGGGTGGGTAATGGGAGGTAGATAAGGGGTGGGATGAAGTTGAACTAAGAGATTTTGGCGTGCAATTTTCAGTTCTGGCTTTGCATTATTGAAATAAGCATGATTTCTAATAGAACTATATTTGTCAGCAAAATGGGAGCGAAGGATCTTTTCTATTTAGGAGTCAGGTCTGACAAAGAGATTTACTCCGAGTTGTTCTTACCCAGGTAAAAATCTCTGTGCAGGCGTCTCGCTGCCACGCAGATAGGATCCAACTTCAGATCACAAGCTGCAAGCCATACAAGACTTTGGAAACGGAACTGTCTCAGAGGACCCAGATGTCTAGAACAGATTTGGTAAGGGAAGTCACGAAGACGGCGGAGGAAACGCAACTTGCACAGAGTCTGGCCAAAGCAAACCAGGCAAAGGAAGGATTTGACGAAGAGTATCGGCAGACCCAGTGTAGGAAGAGCTTGTATCATCTGCTAGAAGAAATCAAGGATCTGTCCCTTTTGGATGTATCTGCAGACCATGGAGCATGAGGCTTTTTTTTTTCACACAGCTTTTGTGCCAAAACCTCTTTTCTCAGCTTGTGTTTTTTTTTAAAGTTGTACATTTATGATTACAATGTTGTTTATCTTTAAAAAATTGAGAATCTATTTTTAAGATTGCATTTTTAAATCCATTTACAGCAATTATTGGTCATGGAAGATATGCTTTTGTCTTTTATAAATTAAATACAGAGGAATATAAATAGCTCTTAAGCACCTCAGGGAGTAAGTGATGATGTAGCAGATTAGTTCTTTAAAGTATTCCTGCTTGGTAATTTTTGACTGTGTAGAAACCTACATTGAGTGAGCTGCTTTAAATTATTTTAATGGGTAGTGTAGCGATTCTCAACTTCAGCAACTTTTAAGATCATGGATGCCAATTCCCAGAATTCCCTAGCCGGCATGCCTGCTCAGGAATTCTGGGAATCAAGAGTCTACACAATTTAAAAGTTGTCTTACCTGAACACCCATTCTGATTGCAGTGGGGCCAGCGGTCAGGAATGGGTTAACTCTCGTCTGATGTCCATGGACTGAGTCTGCAAGCTGATAAGCTCCTTCTCTTCCTACTGCTTCCCAGCTTTCTGACGAGGAAGGATGCGGCAGACTGACACGCTGAGCTGAAAGACAACATTAATGCACACACCAGGAACCGGAACAGGCAAGGAACTGGATAGGGCTGACCGCTGGCCCGACTGCAATCAGAACGGGCGTTCAGGTAAGACAATGCCCTTTCTCATTGATCGTGGGGCCAGCGGTCAGGAATGGGACATGCCAAAGCAGAGGTCCTACTGGGAGGGACCCGCCTGGGCCGGTGAAGCTAACCCCCTGTGAACCTGTAGCAGCATGCGACGGCCAAAGGCCGCCTCCGCCGAAGCGTAGCTGTCCAGCCTGTAATGGCAAATAAACGGGGTAGGGGACACCCAAGCGGCGGCCCTGCAAACCTCCTCCAAGGAAGCCTGAGTAGCCCAAGCTGCCAAGATAGAGGCGCTCCGCGTGGAGTGTGCTGTGAGATGGCGAGGGACAGGCAAGGCCTGAGCCTCATAAGCCTTAGCAATAGTCGCCCGGAGCCAACGTCCCAAGGTCACCAAGGAAACCTTTTGATCAATGGTCGCCAGTTGAAACGAGACGAAGAGAGACTCCGTCCGTTGCCGTGAAGAGGTCCTCCGAAGGTAGATACGGAGGGCCCTTCTGACATCTAAGGTGTGCCAGGACCGTTCTAAGGGATGGGGCAGGGCAGGGCAGAAATTAGGGAGGACCAGTTCTTGGGCCCTATGGTAAGGGGTGTTAAGTTTGGAGATGAAAGTAGGGTCCAACCGAAGGACAACCCTATCAGAATGAAAAACGCAAAGGTCAGCTCTGATGGATAGGGCCACCAATTCCGAGATTCATCTGGTCGAAGTGATGGCGACCAGGAAGGCCACCTTGTAAACCAACCTCCCGGAGAGATTCGAATGGGCCCCGGGTTAATGTGTTGAGGACCCAAGGTAAATCCCATGTAGGGTACCTGTGGAGCGGAAGTGGAACTGGCTGCCTTAGTAGAGGTGGCAGATTTCTTGCTTTGTTTGGTAAGGACTGGTTGTGAAGTCCCGCCACCTCCGTGTCCTGCAAACTGTGCCTTGAAGCCTTAACCTGCCTGGTGGCAGCCATTTTGAATGAGGCTGAGGTGAATTAGGCCTCTAATGATACACGATCATTAGTGGCAATCCCAAAATGGCGGCCGGGGCAAATGAAGGGAAGGCTGAGTGGCCTGAAACCCAAAGGCAGCTCGAGAGGAGAGCCGGCTGCGACTCCCCTGTTTGAAGCATTCGTGGCTGCGCCGGGCTTGAAGTCGCTGCTCCTGCCGTTTTGTGCGAAAAGGAAGGTCCGAAGGCCTCCAGTCCAAAAACGGAGCTGGAAGGCGTATGGGCCAAGCCCAGGAGATGCCGCCCCGGTAGCCTGTCAGCCGATAGAGCACCGCGGATCCCTTCAGCGGTAGTCGGGAGGAACTCCAACCTGCTGGAACGTAATTGGAGCTCCTGCAACCGCCCGTCTTGTGGATCGGTAAGAGACGTCAGCGGCAGTCGGTTAAATACCGACCCGCTGGAACAATCAGAGCCTCCCACCAACAACACTAGGAGGCTCCACGAACCACGAGTGGTTCACAGCAGTATCAGGCGTGAGCCCTTCACACTGGTAGGGGGGGGGGGGGGCTCTACCAAGACTGGGAGCTCCCAGCCCTGGGACTCCGACAAGCAGCCTTCAACGGGCTCAGGTGCAAAACCCTTCACGCTGGCAAGCTCAACCTAAATTAAAGGGAGCAAATTCAAAAAAGGCTCAACCAAATAAAGGGAGCAAAAAGGTTAGAAATGGGCAGCTCAGCAATCTGTGTCCTGTCCAAATCAGACCTAGTCTGAAAGCTGGGAAGCAGTAGCAAGAGGAGCAGCTTATCAGCTTGCAGACTCGGTCCATGGACCTCAGACGAGAGTTAACCCATTCCTGACCGCTGGCCCCATGATCAATGAGAAACACTGAGCTACAGTTCAATTATTTAATCGTTTTTAGTTGTTTTGACATGCAGATACTGAGATATACAGTATGTAAATGACAGGAAACAGTCAGATGTAGCTTTAAGAACAAGTTTAGTTCAGTCTTTTTTTTAAAAAAAGACCTGTTTATAGGCAGAGTTGCTTAATGTTTGAAGAGTTTTTGAAGTCTAAGGAAGCAAAGCCAAGTCATTTTTGATGCTCAGATATGCTATTTTCTTATGCTGAAACTTGGGGTTTGCAAGATCTCTTTGTGGGAATCCTAATTTCTCTATAAAAGCACAAAAACATTTGGATTTGCACAATACAGTTGCAAATGGTTAACCCAATGTTCTGGATCTGCAATGGACCATGTACTAACGTCATAGTTGTATTCTCTAAACACACTAAAGTGCTGGTGGCTAGTTTGTGCCTCAGTTTCTTAGCTATTTATAGTACCATGTGCTCCTTATTAAGGGTAGAACCCCCCACACTTATTATTCACACGCCTGACTTTTCCCATGTAGCACAAGCACTCCTCAAGTGAGTTCACACCAGGTTGGTGTGATAATACGTGAAGCAAGCTTTTATTTCTCAGCAAGCATCCACAAATTGGCAGGCCTCAGATTTAATTCATATGAATTTGTGGAAGCAGTAAAAATGTCTTCTCCTTCCCCAACTATGATCAAAGTTGGCAAGCATCACTTTCTGTGGAAGGGCCAAAGATTTCACGACCTTGTCTGAACTCTGCACTTAGCAGCCAAGGGGAAAAATGGGTGGTGGAAAGTTTGACTGACAGTGTCTGTCAAACTTAGCTGGTTGTAGACATGGGCGTCCACATTGTACAGTTCTTTGAAGTGGTTTGGAAAAATAAAAATGATTCTTCTTTGATCTGTTTTTGTACGATGGGTGGTCACACTGTCAAACGTGTCTAGACTTGGAAGCCAAATACAGGTGGGGTGGTTGTTTCTTACCTGAATGGAGACTTCCAGGGAATCTCTAGTTTGTAACTTATAAGAAGCAGCAAAACATCCCAAAATGCTAGAGAGAGGTATTGATAAACACCTTTTGAGTTGCCACCAAGAAAAATACATAAATGTGTTAAATCAGGACTCAAGACTGACCCAAAGGTGTATTTTCTTTCCTTACAGTAGGTATGAGACAGTGGTGGGTTGCTACCGGTTCTCCCCGGTTCTTGCGAACCGGTAGTGGAAATTTTGAGTAGTTCGGAGAACTGGTAAATACCACCTCTGCCTGGCCCTGCCCAAAATCTATTCTCTGCCTCCCGAGTCCCAGTTTATCAGCTAGAAGGAAAAAAATCAGGGCTCACTTGACAAAGAAGAGGGGGGGAAAAACAAGACACCGTAGCTTTAAATTGAGAAGCCAAAAAGCCTCCCAACTGATCGGCTAGAACCGATCCGCTCCTTGTAAACCACTCCGTGGTGGTAGATTGGCAATTGAGGCCAAGCTGCCTGAAAGCGGTTTCCGATGCTCTCGGTGGTGGCAGAGCGGCAAAAAACTGTTTAAACTCTTGCCGGGGCACTTCAAAGGGCTGCCCTACAGCTGGTCAGCGGTAAAAGGCAGCGTGGTGGTAGACCAATGCGCTCCAAAAGCAAATGGGTAGACTGGTACGGCTCTGCAAGCAGTTAAAAGCCTGGTACCAGTACTTCTGCTAAATCCTAAAGAATTGTCACATGACCATCAAACCATACCCACAAAATAAGCCACACCCAAAGAACCAGTAGTAAAAAAATTTAGAACCCACCCCTGGTATATTTTAAACCCAGTCTCTAGGTATAAGTTGGAGCCAGTTTGGGGCTGACGTTAAGGTGTCAGGCTAAAAAGCGGGACACTGTTAGTCCTAGTCCCACTTTGGGCACAAAGCTAGCTGGGCAATCTTGAGCCAGTCACTTTTTCTCAGACCTAAGAAGGAGGCAATGGCAAACCACTTCTGGAAAACCTCAGCAACAAAACTGTAGGGGCTTGTCCAAGCAGTTTTTGAGAATTGGACATGATTGAACAGATTAAAAAGGCCTAAGTTATAGCCTTAGTTATGACCTGCATGAAATGGAATTCTGCAACCAATTTTGGTCACCATGCTACAAAAAAAAGATCGAGACTTTGGAAAAAGTTCAGAGAAGAGCAACTAAGATGATCAAAGGCCCGGAGATTAAAACATATGAAGAACAGTTGCAGGATTTGGGTCTGGATAGTCTAGTGAAAAGAAGAACTAGGATTGACAGGATAGCAGTCTTTTAATATTTGAGGTTCTGTCACAGAGAAGAAGGGGTTGACTTATTCTCCAAAGCACCAGAAGGCAGGACAAGAAACAATGAGTGGAAACTAATCGAAGAGAGAAGCAACCTGGAATTAAGGAGAAATTTCCTAACAGTGAGGACAATTAACCAGTGGAACAGCTGGCCTCCAGAAATCGTGGATGCTCCATCACTGGATGTTTTTAAGAAGAGTCTAGATCAGGAGTGTCAAACTGGATTTCTTTGAGGGCCGGATCAGCATTGTAGTTCTCTGCGCCGGGGGGGGGGGGGGGGGGAGAGGGAGGAGGGGGGACAGTGGACCCCTGTACCACTTTGTTGGCCAAAACAGGCTATGTGTGGCGTGTGTCCCCCCCCCCTCATTTTCAGCCTCCATGGTCTCATGCAGCACTCTGCCAGCCAAAAATGGACCGCACAGGGCCTCCGTTTTGGCCAGCAGAGGCACCGTGGCACGGTCCTTTGATGTTTCCAGGCTGGCCACACAGGCCAGATTCAAGCACCCCGCGGACCAGATCCAGCCCACGGGCCTCAAGTTTGACACCCCTGGTCTACAGAGTCACTTATCTGAAATAGTATAGGTTCTCCTGCTTGAGCAGAGGGCTGGATTGGAAGACCTCCAAGGTCCTTTCCAGCTCTATTCTATTCTATTTTCCCATTCATCCCTTGCTTCTTTTAGCAAACAAAGATTTTAGTTCACTATTTCTGCATATCTTTCAGTCCATGCCTTTGGATCCAGAAGATCTGCGTAGCCAATTTCTAGAAGGCAAACATAGCATTTAACCAGCAATTACAGCATTAGTAGTTGTTTTTTTTTCAGTTTGAAGCTTATATATTACTTCTGGTTTCCAAGATTTATTATTTTCATTTCTAGTATAAAATATGGGCAATTACAAATATTTCACAATAGGAAAGTTATAAAAGATGTAAATTGTAGAAATATAGCGTCATTTGACTTTTATGTATAGTTTTCATTAATGTTTGCTGTACAAGCTTAAAATCTTCCACTGAAATGAAAACACTTCTTTAAAACGTTGGCATAACAGAAAACACTGAAAATTATAGTAGCTGCCAAATTAACCAGCCCCGATATCTAAAGTTGCAGTAAAAACAAAACTACACTATTCCTATACCACACAACTAAAAAGTCACTCGGTCTGCACTACTTTGCATGTCCTCAGTAGCTTGAAAAGGGACACCAGCTTTGTCTATGCAGACATCGTCGTTCTCCTGAGTTGTAATGGTGCTGCATTCTTCATTTATAGGCAACTCTAAAGGAAACAAAAAATTGGCTTTAAAATCACGATTTCTGCATCAGCTCTAACATAATTACCATGGCACAGTTTTCCAATTGCTTCATGAGTTTTATGAAGTGGAAAAAAATCTCTTTAGTTGAAAATGGGAAATAATTACTACTAAGGGATCAACTTGCAGAAAATACTTGATTTTTTTTTTTAAATCTGAATGCACATACTGATTATTACAGATTTCCCTGGAGGATTATAACCAAGTCGAGTAATGATCTATCACACTCTGCCAGAGTTCTCAAATCAGAATCTTGCACTGAGCCATTTCTTTGTTCATCCGTTGGGTGGCTACAAGTCATAGGGCCCAGGAAGGACTCGGAAAGAAAGAAGTTTGGGGCCAAAACTACATGGGATTAAAGTCCAAGTAAAATTTCAAGATGACCCATTTGGTGTAGTGAAGGTGGTCCTGGATTAGAAACCAGGAGATCTAGTCCCACTTTAGGCACAAAGCCATTGGGGTGACTTTAGGCCAGTCACTCTTCCTTAGCTCTAGGAAGGCGGCAATGGCAAACCACTTCCAAAAAGCCTTGCCAAGAAAACTGCAGGGGCTTCTCCGTGCAGTCTCTGAAAATTGGACATAATTGAACAGAAGGGGGAAAAAATCACTATCACTATTACTTATGTACCATGTTTCCCCCAAAATAAGACCAGGCCTTATATTAATTTTTGCTCCAAAAGATGCATTATGGCTTATTTTCTGGTTAAGTCTTATTTTGGGGGAAATACAATACTAAATGCCTCCGTCTGGTTAACGATCTTAACTGGGGCTTATTTTGGGGGGTAGGCCTTATATTACGAGCATCTTGAAAAATGCTAGGCATTATTTTCCGGTTGGGTCTTATTTTTAGGGAAACAGGGTATGTATTTAGTAATTTTCCTCTATTGCCACATTGAAAATAATTCTTGGAGCTGTGTACCCAACAGCTGGGATGGCTGTATCTGGTGAACACTTGTTTACAGCCCAGGCAGTTTGGGGCAGCCCTCCTGCATTTTTGCCAGGGGTTGAGAAATACCATTGTAAACTGATTTTCTCAGGAAAAAAAGGGTGTTGCCTTAATAAACTGCAGCAAAGTTGGCTCAGGAATTCTGGGAGTTGAAGTCCACAGGCCGACAGCTGTCTGCCCCTGATTTAAATACACCCTACAATTGACTGACATGGATCTATGTCTCCCAGCAATGCGGATGAAGAGGCCTGCATTTTTTCACTACTGTCGTTACTCTCAAATGTCACCATTAAACAGAGATCCAGGTGCCCTTTTTCAAAAATAAAATTAACTGAGAAGTGTCAACTTTCAACCACAGCTTGAACTGGTGAATTCTAGCAACACAAATATGAAAACTCCCTCCAGCCATTGTCATTGAAGTTCTACTTATTTAAATTATTATTATTTAATAATAATAATAATAATATTAAAATTATTATTTACTCTTCGGCCTTCAGGAAAGCAGCTTTTGGGGGATGGAAAGAGGAACCGCTCTAGGTTTAAATGATTTAAAATTGTGACTTTTGAACAGGAACCTGAGAATTCTAGTATCCCCAAACGCCTCAGTCTTTCACAGTTGATACTTAGACCTCACCATCGCCCTGAGATAGACTGAGCTGGGTTTTGGCTTGTCTTCTTTCAAGGGCTTTCCGTCTGTTCATTTCTATTCTCTGCTGTTGCTCCTCAGTCAGGGCAGGACTTAAAGATGGAGAACCAGATTCTTTTGGGGTATTCTGCGTTTCGGGAAGGAAAACTGGTTCCTCGGCGGTTGGGCTTAGTCTGTTGTTCTCATCTTCACCTGTTTTAAATGGAAGATGGATCACTATTAATCAGTTATCAGCAAGGTCAGTGTCTCTCAACCTCAACAACTTTAAGCTGTGTGGATGCCAACTCCCAGAATTCTGGGAGCTGGCATCCACACAGCTTAAAGTTGTTGAGGTTGAGAGACACTGATCTAGGCTGTCAGTTTCTTGCAAAATCAAATCCAGAAGCACACACAGATAAACTGATTCAGCAGGATTCATTAACTTCTCTTTATATATATAACAGATGAAGTAAATTTTACAATACCAATAGTTGATGAAGAATCATCAACTTGGTAGAAGTTACAGATAAAACACAAGTCAGGAGAGAACAGTTAGTTTCATTTCAGCAAAGCAGACAAGTTCACAGACTGCTTAGTTTCAGCTTCAATTCTCTGCACAGACTCAGAAGCTGCAGACTAAGACATGCCCTGCCTCTAGTATGTCTCAGCTCCCAAACAGCCCTCATTGGCTGACATAGTTGCTATGCCTATACAATGGCTGACCTTGTTACCATGTCTCTGCCAGTTCATGAATAATCTGACACAGGCAACCTCTATTGTTAAGATGGATTGCTTCAAAAAAGCACTCCAGGGATAAAAACACTCAAATCAATATGCCCGCTTTTCAGGAAATGTTCATTTTTTAAATTTATTATTCCATCTGCATGGTTGCCTATCTTCTTTAAGCAACTTTGGGGTGACCATACAATAAAGAAGACAGATGTAAAAACAACGATTTATATAATTTTTGGGATTTGTACCAACACAACTGCTGACATATCGTTTTTTTTTCCTTGCCACCCAATCCTTTCATAAATGCATGTATGGAGCCATCGCACAGAAATCTGATAACTAGACAGATGCTGTCGGCAGGAACCATCGCATTAATGTGTGTGGCTACCTGGGGGATGTATTGTATTGCTTACAAATACAACCAATATTTATCGCAGCCACGCGTTTTGTACCTGAAATGTATTTCCTTTCTAGGCCGCTTCCCAAGTCGAATGGTATAGAATGAAGAGAATAAAATCACTCCTTTGAACAGACTGAACAGTTTTCCCTGGCCTTCAATTGTTGGAAATTAGAAACTGAATTTCTTCCCAATTCCACTGTTTATCTCTTAACACATAGCTCTCGAAGTCAAAGATCGTTCTGAGCCTCTTAACCCAATTTCAAAGAAGTTTAATCCAATTCATCATTGTCCTATATTTCTACCTATTACAGACCTGGGCATCTTACAACCTTGGTCCATATCCAGCTCTTTACATCCCTGTCCAGCCCACGATGGTAGCATGGGAGATGGCAGTGGCCCTCCACAAGTTTCAGTTTCTTATGTGGCCCCTTGAGAAAATTAATTGTCCACCCTGACCTAGGGCTGTAAATGAAAAGAGTCAGACCAAAATCTACCTTTGGAGCATCTGCAAGGTTAAAATCACCTATTTTGCCCCTTAGAACTCTCCAGAATTGTAAAAAAGGGACCCTAATATTTTCCTCTGTACATTTGGGGGGATTCCAGAGGCCACGAAAAATGCTAGTAGACCACATGCATCCTGCAGGGAGCAGCCCAGAGATGCAGAAGTCCAGAAAGACTCCCTTCCATTGTAAAATCCAAATGTGCATTTAACAGTTTGGCTTTCAAGACAAGGAGCTCTGTCTGAAGCACAATATGCAATCAAGCCTCCGGATACAAAATGAAACCCCACAAATGCAAGCAGCTCTAGAACCGAATTATGCAGGTAGTCCTTGGCTTACAACAGTTCATTTAGTGACCATTCAAAGTTACAATGACACTGAAAAAATTGATTTTATGACCATTTTTCGCACAACTGTTGCAGCATCCCCATGGTCACATGATCAAAATTCAGATGCTTGGCAACTGACTCATATTTATGACGGTTGCAGTGTCCCGGATCCCCTTTTGCGACCTTCCGACAAGCAAAGTCAATGGGGAAGCCAGATTCACTTAACAGTCATGTTACTAATTTAAAAACTGCAGTGATTCGCTTAACAAGTGAATCAAACATCAAGGCAAGAAATGTCAAAACGTGGGACAAAACTTATTTAACAAATGTTGTTTTTTTAGCAACAGAAATTTCGGGCTCAATTGTGGTCGTAAATTGAGGACTACCTGTACTCCTTATGAAGAAAGAACTAGATCATTCTTAATCAAAATATGGGATTCTTGGGAAAAGTGATTCCAACTTATATGGAAAGCATCTGGTTGGGGCAGGCTATCCTGGAACTGGGATTATTCTGCTCTTACTCAACAAAACATTTATTAACAAACATGCACAGGCTTTTATTTTCTGGGCTTACTCAATAGAAATTACAGGTAGTCCTCAACTTACAACGTTTTGCTTGTTCAAAGTTACAACGGCACTGGAAAAAAGTGACTTATGACCAATCCCCGCACTTACAACTGTTGCAGCATCCCCAATAGTCACGTGATCAAAATTTGGACACTTGGCAACTGGCGTGTATTTATAGCAACTGCAGGGTCTCAGAGTCACATGATGGGCCATTTGGAAGCATTCCAGCTGGCTTCTGACAAGCAAAATCAACAGGAGAAGCTGGATTCGCTTAATGGCCACGTGATTAACCACTATGGCAAAAAAAAGATCATAAAATCAGGCGCATTTCATTTGACACCTGAATTGCTTAGCAATAGAAATCCGTGATCATAAATCGAGGTCTACCTATCATCTTTTAATGACCCCATAATCCCTTGTGGGGTGGAGTCTGGGCAACTGAATGGAGCTGAGTGTTTACTGGCCGGATGCCCTTCCTGTCACCAATGCGGAGTCATATTCATCAGATATATTCTCACGTGTTCCCAGAGGGAGAAATAACAGCCTCTACCTAGGATCGAACTCACAGCCTCCTGATTGTGAGCTCCACCTGAGGTCTTGCCTATGCTATGTGCTTAACGGTTACGAGTTACTCAGTATAAATTCTTGTTAATTTTAACTGAGGGTTATTAATTTCTAAGAACTAAAAATCCTGGATCATTATTAATTATTATTTTATTTATTATTTTATTATGATTATTTCTCAGGGGCATTTATGTTTGATCAATCCAAACAAAAATAATCGAGTGCAAATACTTTAAAGCCATACATGCCTTCATGACTTCTGAAGTCTTCGTTCGAAAGAGGGAGATCAAGTCGGATTTTCTTTAAGCACGTCTAGAGAGGCAAAGGTAAAGATATTTCTCCCAGGTCAAGAGGCGTTAAGCTTTCCCTTAAGTGTTTCATCCCCCCTCCCCCAACCGATCCCGTTAACACTCACCTGGACAGGTTTTTTATTTCCCAAGCTCTCTATTCTCTCCACAACATTTTCAAACTGAAGTTGAGGGAAGAGGCGGTGGGCCCAATGTTCCATGTGCCTTATAAGCATTTTCAGGTCTGCTTCCTAAATAAAGAATAATACATTTGTCCGGCACAACAAAACAGGAGACTACAGAGACCCTTCCCCTTTTTAGTCTTCCCCAAGCATTAGGCTAGGATGGGATTCAGTCCGGAGGCTGTTAGTCTGAGCTGGCACCTGGTGGGAAGCATTATTTTCCTTTTACTCTTGTTCTTATTGGCTGTTTTGAGGGCCCTAGGACCGTGATGGCGAACCTATGGCACGCATGCCACAGGTGGCACATGGACCGTATCGGTGGGCACGCGAGCGTTGCCCTAGCTCAGCTGCAGCGCACACGTGCACGCAGGCCAGCTGATTTTCGGGCCCACCAGAAGTCAGCAAACGGGCTGTTTCTGGCCTCTGGAGGAAGGGGGGCGTTTTTGCCCTTCCCAGGCTCCAAGAAAGCCTCTGGAGCCTGGGAAGGGCGAAAAACAGGCCTACCATGCTCACCGTGCCATCGTGTGCCAAAAGTGGGGGGAGTGCAGAGGAGTCATGCACACATGCGCGGGGTGCATTGAATTATGTGTGGGCACGTGTGCATGCGACCCCTCCCCCGCACTCCCCCCCCGCTTTTGGCACGTGATGGCAAAAAGGTTAACCATCATTGCCCTAGGATCATTAGATGAGATATATGAGACAGCTAGTCATATACTTTCTTTTAAGTAAATAATGAGGCATGTCCATCGCTAGGGTTTATTTTGCTCTTTAAATCAAAGGTTTTGATGGAATCTTCTTTATCTATCGCATAAAGCAGGAGTCCCCAACTCCCGGGCCACAGCCCACTACTGGGCCGTGAGTTGTTCAGAACCGGGCCATAGAAGCGGTGGATGAGCTCACACGCGTGCGCATCCCCACTTGCGCGAACAGCAGGCGAGCACATGGCACAAACACTCCATTTGCACATGTAGACTCAATGGGGAAGCCAGATTAACTTAACAACCGGGTTACTAACTTATCAACTGCAGTGATTCACTTAACATCTGTGGCAAGAAAAGTCGTACAATGGGGCAAAACTCACTTAACAAATGTCTCACTCAGCAACAGAAATTTGGGGCTCAATTGTGGTCATAAGTCAAGGACTGTCTGTATTATGTCTGTCATTTCATTATTATCCAGAATATCTTTGTTTGAATAATTACTTTGCCTGCAGAGATGGAGCCTCAACAGTTGCAGAAGTATAACATCAAACAAAAATTACTAAATATTAATAAAATATATGCAAAACTACTTTAAATAAAGCTAACCACACTGGCATGGGAGCTTTGAAAATATCAATGATAAACTTCACATTTGAACATTACAACTTTTAGATATTGTAGACTATGTATGGATGCAACAACTACAAAAATCCACAAAATCTTTCTCAGCCATTCCTTACCTCGTGACCTTTACCTTTGAATTTTACGTTGTCGAACAAATTGCACAAAGCTGGAAGTCCTCGCTCTGAAATTAATCTGCAAACATTAGAAGGGTCTCGTTACTTGGAAAATATCATAAATAGGTACTCCATCATACAAAATCTTGAAAGAGAAAGCCAACACTTCATGGGTCTTAGTCCTTGGTCAGCCAACAGGCTTCGTTTTGAGGCTTCTTTTTGGAAAAAATGGGCCGAAAAAAGCCTCAAAAAAAGCCTCAAAAACAGGCTGAAAAAAGTCTCAAAAACGGGCCAAAAATGGGGTGCATGGAGGCCAAAAACTTTTTTTGTTGTTGTTTTCCTCTTCTAAATTTAGGTGTGTCTTATAGTCCGAAACATACGATAATCTAAAAGATGGAAACGAGAGGTTATAATCACAGGCACGTAAGAAAAATCTATGAAGTGAGTCAGGGCAATCCCATAGCTGAATGTCTGAAATGAGCACGAGTATCTCTAGTGGAAATTACAGACAGGGGCTTCCCGATACTCAGCGACAAAGATGTTTCTCATAACTTTGGGAGGGCACCAAACAGGTCAACAGAGGAAAAAAATAGCCCAGCATGTCTGTTCCAGAAGTTTGGCGTCATGAAAACCATTTTCAAAATAGCAAAATTGAAGCTTGTGTAAAAATAATAATAATAATTATAGGATATGTACCATACAGAGAGTAAAAAATGACTACATACCTTTGAGCATCTAATTTAGGTATTGTTCTTTTAACAGCTCTTCTTGTGGTCGCAGAAGAATCCTTGCTTTGTGTCAACTGATTTCCCTCTGGATCTGGTGAGTAAAACAGAAATTAATTCTAAAACTAGGAATACAAATTGCACCTATTGGATTTTTTGTCATGAATTGTTCATATTAGGAAATACATCTAGCAAAAATATATGAACAAGCAAGAAGAGAATGCCAAAGCTAACTTGCTAGTCAATATTAAAAAAACTGAGACAGTGGTAATAGGCAGGGTCAATGTACTGCAAGTGGGCAGAAATGATGTTGAAGTTAAGGCATGAATTTTATCTCCCCAGGTTCAAAATGTGCAAAGACGGTTCCTATAGCCACAACGGATAGAGGCATCTACTACTTGGGTAAATATTAAAATGAAGAGAGACCATTTTGCCAACAAACATAGCACTTAGCAATAGCACTTAGACTTATATACCGCTTCACGGTGCTTTACAGCCCTCTCTAAGCAGTTTACAGAGTCAGCCTCTTGCCCCCAACAATCCGGGTCCTCATAACCACTGCGGCACCATGGCTCTTATATGAATGTGTCCTATCAAGTCCATATAAGAAAAGACTCTGAAAGCTGGACCTTAAAAGCAGCTAAATGAAGAAAAATGCCTCTGCAATGTGGTGGGGGGAAAATCATGAGAACACCATGGACCCCTCAAAAACCAAATAATTCTAGATGAAGTACAATCAGACTGCTAAATGAAAGCAAAATGAAGGCAAAGTTTATGTCAGACCTGCCCCAGTCTGATTCCTTAGAGAAATAAAACTCTCGACTCCATTTGAAGTGAAAAGGCACTTTTACTAGGATTGCACAGTCAAGAGGAATCTAAAATTCCCAAGCGCCAATGTGTAGTCAATCCAGCACCGCTGAGATGTTGTAAGAAACTCTGAGGAGTTTGGGCTGGTGAAATTCCATTTTCAAGGCAAATGGCCTTGAAATTGTCAGCACACCAACACAAACGAGATTCCAAATGGCCCTGTTCTTCCTCAACTGTCAATTCCCCTCTCCCAATTTCCCACCATAAAGGTATACAGCAAATTGCTCATTTGTTCCCCTTCCCGTCCCTGATTGATGGCAGAACACCTGCAAGGTGCCAAACCAGAGCTGACAGTTTGAATGTTTTGGACACATATTATATGTAACCAAAGGGTCATTGGGAAAGCCTATGGGGAAAAAATCGAAGGCAAAAAAAAAGAAAACCAGTAGAGGACGAAGGCGAGAGATAGCATCACTGATGAACAAGCAGAAGCTTACATAAATGCCAAGGAGTCATTGTCTGACAATCCTGGCAAAACTGTGTTCTTCAAGAGGAACCGAACAACAAAGCTATAAATGCCACTGATTCTATTGACTCAAGCATCACAGATAGCTTGTTTTAAAATTTTACTTCCCTTTAATCATGTTCGACTCTCAGAGACTGTCTGGACAAGTTGTTGTAGTTTTCTTGGCAAGGTTTCTCATAAGTCGTTTGCCATTGCCTCCTTCCTAGGGCTAAGAGAAAGTGACTGGCCCAAGGTCACTTAGACAGCTTAATGCCCAAGGTAGAACTAGAACTCATAATCTCCTGGTTTCTAGCCAGTAACCACCACACCATCTAAGTTATGATATATCGCTATTTTATTGTTGGGCTTTTTATTTCTTTAGAAAATGCATATGGCCGCCCACTCACTTTAAGTGACTCTAGATGACCCTTTTAAATTATTTTTAGAGATACGAATATTGTAAGACTTATTCACAAATAAAGGTATAATATTTCATTTGTCAAGAGAATAATTACCTCCATTGAGTAAGGCATCTTCAGCTGCCCCCCCTGGAGAGTCTGGGGGTAGGAGAGGCTGAAAGATCTCATCGTGGGTGTGTTCATAATCAGGAAGATCAAACAAATTGTTTTCAACAGGATCTATCATGTAGCCTCAAGGATGCTTAAAACCTGAAAATGTCAATAAAAGGAGGAGGAAGAGGAAAAATAAAAAGCAAAATAATTCTGAAATCTTTACAAAGCTGCAACATCTCAAAATTCAGTGATAGACAGACCACTACACAATAATCTTGTCTGCAAATCAAATTCTGCACAGATTAATTACACTTTTATTTGGAAGCATAGTGTTACAAAAGAAAGTAAGACTGACTTTGCAAATTGCACTAAAGCTGAGTTTATTTAACCCAGTTTACTGGTTCATATAAATTAATAATGTTATGAAATAATAACTGCTTGATTTCACAAGTTATTAAGCATAAACCACTGCTTTTTTATCACTATGACAGTATCACTACAACAGAATCTACTATTTCATCCAATTGTAATGAAGTTATTTTCTTTTTGACTTAGCATGTGTTGAAAATACAGCCTAAGACCAAGTCTATGCATCCGATTTCATACATCTGCCAAAAAACCCACAACTAATAAGTCCAATGGTGACCACAAGTCTATAACATATAAAGCCATAGTCCATTGCACAGGATTAATACAAGCAGAGCTACAGTACATGAATTACATTAAGACATAATTTATTCAATTTATGTAACAGTCCCATCTGATATATGTGACAGGCAACTCAGAGTAAAAATATGGTAAACTATGATTTACCAACCATAACACCTGGGTTCAGCCCACACATTTAGTTGCAACTGCAACAAGCCAAATAATGTGTTAGCTGACTGAAACCAGGCTAAATTGTACTATCTAATAAATTCAAATTATGAATAAGGAAAATCTACTCTTCTAAATCAAGGTTCCACCTAAAAGGAGGGAGTCTTCCACTACACACACCCAGCTATGATTAAGGTGTACCAACAAGCATTTCATGGTCAAAGAAAAGCTTCAAAATGATCTGGCAACTCTGACCCACCAAGAGTTTTCCTGGTGGCCTTATAGGAACACCAGGTTTCTCCTTTCCCAAAGGGGGGATGTAGAATCATAGAGCTATAGGGTTGGAAAGGAGCTTGGAGGTCACTTAGTCCAACCCCGTGCTCTGGCAAGAGATCCTGACCTATACCATTTCAGACAAATGGCTGTCCAGTCTCTTCTTAAAAGCCTCCAGTGTTGGAGCACCCACAATTTCTGGAGGAAAGCTGTTGCACTGGTTGATTGTTCTAAGTATCCGGAAATTTCTCCTTAATTCTAGGTTTTCTGCCCTCAGGTACTTTGGAGAATAGGTTGACCTCTCTCTCCCTGCCTCCCTCTCTTCCTTCCTTCCCCTTAGATATTGGAATGTTGCTATCATGTCTCCCCTAGTCCTTCTTTTCACTAAACTAAACATACCCAATTCCTGCAACCGTTCATGTTTTCGTCTTCGGTCCCATAATCAATTTTGTTGCTTTTTTCTGCACTCTTTGTAGAGTCTCAACATCTTTTTCCTTTATATCGGGGAGACCAAAACATGATGCAGTATACTAAGTGTGGTCTTAGCAAGGCCTTATAAAGTGTTATTAACCCTTCACCTGATCTTGACTGTATCCCTCTGTTAATGCAGACTAGGACTGCATTGGCTTTCTTGGGCTGCGGCAGCTGCTGCCCACTGTTGGCTCATATTTAAGTCAGCGTCCACTAGGACTCCAAGATCCCTCTCAGTTAGCACTGTTTAGCCAGTTACTGCCTGTTCTATACCTGTATGATATGCATGACATGCCCACGCGCACACACACATGTATACACATACGCATGATCCCTCCAGCCTAAGCTCCAGGCCAGGGAAGGGTCTCAAGCTTCTATCGACCAGATATATGAGCTGCTCTTCTCCCCCCCCCCCATCCAAGGGGGGAGACAAAGATAAAGGCTGCCCAACTCCTGGCAGCCTGCGGCCGTTTTCTCAAAGCTGTACAGAAGCGGAGAGCCAGTATGATGTCGAGGTAAAGGTGACGGCTTAGAAGGCAGGAGACATAATGAAAAAAACTTATAAGAAAACAAGACATATGTTCCTACATATAACAACCGTGGCAGGATTGCCTTTGCGCAATGTTGGAAGAATGCAAAGACGCCCTCCAATGATTTAATAATCAAAAAAAATCTTTGTGCTGAAATGGACAAACTAACATTGGAATTGAAAGGAATGACAGACTTGGAGTATTATGTATCATGGGAGAAGTGGTACAAATGGATTGAAAATAGAAAAATAAAATAGGTACTATTATATGTGTGTCATTTGCAATGTCTGTGTGTTTTATATGTTTTTCTTTATATTATTTTATGTGTGATTTTAATGGAAAATGTAAATAAAGACTAAAAAAAAGAAAAATAAAATAGATTCAGATATAATAGAATTTGATGACATAAAGTGCATAAAGTATAAGAACTGAGTAGCCATATGGTGTGTAAAAGGTCACAGTTCTGCACAAAAATTTTCTTCTTTGTATTTTTGTACTTACGTTTTTTGTTTAAAAATTAATAAAACATGTTTTTTTTATAAAAAAAAAGAAGGCAGGAGACTTCTAAGAGTTCGAGCCTGGCCTTAGACATGAAAGCTGGGGGATTTTGGGCCCGGAATGGGACCACTTGCCACAGACAACTCCCTGCAGGAAAATTTCAATTCAATTCCATAACCTTTACTGTCAATTCAATTCAACCTTTCAGCCATTCTATTTAATTATTTTTACTTAATTATGACATTTATGTATTTAAAATTTTTTAAAAATTATTTTTTGCCATTGACATTTCATCGTTACCTCCTTTTGGCACCCTTTCTTTTGCACGGTTCTTATTCCACCCTTTCTTTGACATTAGTGCGACTCTTCGTCCTGTGGCGAATTATCCCAGACCCCCTTCGGGCCGGGCCTTCCCTCTCAGGCCAGCCCACCTCGCAGGGTTGTCGCCAGAGGGGAAGCTGGGAGACACGAGTACCGCGTCAGCCCTGGAGTTGGATCTGCTGGTGGCCTCCCATCCAAGGACTGACCGGGACAACCGGCGCTTCCCTTCCCCAAATGAGCCACTGGCGCCAGAGAGAGAAGCCTCGCAGCTCCCGGGCTGCCCATCCACCCTCCCGTACCCAAAATATCCCGCTGCGGCTGCCTCCCGAAAGGCTCCGCCTGCCATCTCGCTCCTTCCTACCAAGAGAGTCGTCCTCACAGCCACAGCCGCCGCCGCCAATTTTGCCGGCTGCACCGGAAGCAGTTGGTCCCGCCTTCTGAGCTGGGCTTCCGTTTCCGGAGCGTAGCGGGGGGGTAAAAAAACCGCGGGAATCACAGGCAGACCTCTCGCGTCCTCTCGCGAGAGGAACCGCGCACCATGAAACTTAAAAATGTAGATTCTGGGAGTTGAAGTCCACAATTGGTCTTAAAGGGCCCAGCCTCCGTACTCAAACTAAACAAGCCTCTTTCTCTGGGTTTCTGCCATCCCACTTTGCAGAACGACGGCCTTCAAAACAGGGGTCCCCAAACTTGGCAGCTTTAAGACTTATGGACTTCAATTTTTTTTCTAAAAGGTGTTTGAGCAAGGAGAGAACATGACCTCTCTACGTCTATGGAGATTCTCCCAGTCATGGTTGTTCCAAAGATGCTTTTTCTTTTTCTCCCCCCCCACCCCCCCCAAAGAGGCAACTGGACTTTCTTGGTTTTTTTTCTTTGAAGACGTTTCGCTTCTCATCCAAGAAGCTTCTATTCTCTCCCCCCCCCCCCCCCTCCAGTCAGAGCTGAAGAAGCTTCTTGGATGAGAAGCGAAACGTCTTCAAAGAAAAACCAGAAAGTCCAGTTGCCTCTTGGGGAAAAAGAAAAAAGAAAAAAGCACCTTTGGGACAACCATGACCTGGATGACTGAGAATCCCTACAGACTTCTATCTATACAATTTGGGATGAACAACCTTGGAATGATGTGGGAGTAGGAATGGATTTCCAGAGGGAAAATAATTGCAGATTACAGGAACCAAGAGTACTGCTCAGGTGACCCTGAGGACACAGACAAACCTCCAAGTGCTTCAAGGACCCTCTAAAAAAGGATGCAAAAGACCAGCTGTCGGCAAGGCGTATCAATCCTTCCATTCCTCACCATCCAAGTCAGAGCTGAAGAAGCTTCTTGGGATGAGAAGTGAAATGTCTTCAAAGAAGAAACAGAAAGTCCAGTTGCCTCTTGGGGATGGGGGGAAAGCACCCTTGGGACAATCTCCATAGACATAGAGAGGCCATGTTCTCTCCTGCTCAAACACCTTTTAGAAAAAGAGGTCTTCAAACTTGGCAGCTTTAAGACTTGTGGACTTCAACTCCCAGAATTCTGGGAGTTAAAGTCCACAAGTCTTAAAGCTGCCAAGTTTGGGGGCCCCTGTTTTAGAAGGCCGTCGTTCTGCAAAGTGGGATGGCAGAAACCCAGAGAAAGATGCTTGTTTAGTTTGAGTACGGAGGATGGGCCCTTTGGCCAAAATTAGCTGCAACTTGAAAAGGAGACCACGAGGAAATGCCCAGGTTATCGGTGAAGAAGCGGGAAAAGCAACCGCTGTGAAGACTGGTCAGGAAGCAAGCCAGGCTTTTCCTCATCCTTTACTGGGGTCAAGGCAAACCCCGGATGCTGCAACCCAGGAAAAGCAATGCTGTCCTACACTGCAGGGGCATCCTTCACGGTTCTCCGGTTCCGGTAGCAAACCAAAATGGCGGCTCCGCACTGAACGCCGAGATGAGGAGGTTGATGTTGGGCATTTTCGGGGTGCAGGGGAGGTCAGTTGACCATCTTATGGCCCCCCCCACCCAGTGAGCTGAGGCATTGCCGGCTCGATTGAGACGCGGATGGAGTCTGGGGTCATCTGGCCATCCTGGAGGATGATAGAGGATGGCGCGGACGGTGGCAATGGCTGTCGCGGCCTAGCCGGCTACGGGGGCTGGCGCCGCGGTTGGTGGAGTTGCTGTGGCAGCGGTGGTGCCCGGGCTGCCGGAGAAATCTCGTTTTTTTGATGCTGGCTTGGGTGGCGGCACGGCGGCGGCAGCTGCAGTGGCAGCGGTGATTGTGATGACAACGGTGACAGCAGCATTTGGAGGCTTGGCTACGATGAGGGCGCTTGACGGTGGTAAAGAGGGCAGCGGTGCAGGCAGTTTAGGGTCCCTCAGCTCCCCTGAGACAACCTGGACACCACCACCCCTTTTTTTGAAGTTCTGGGGGGGGGGACTTATTAATCTAGTTAAGCTGAGTGGCCTATAGTAGAAGATCGGGATTTGGCGAGTGGGCTGAAGACGGCCAGAAGGGGGATGATGGTTTGGTCTCCCCCTTCGATTGTTCCTCCCCCCCTCCCACCCATTAGGTCTTGGCCTAGTATGGCCACTCAGCGTAAACTAGAAGTTTTTCGATCAGCTTTGCTGCCTCCACTCAAACATCTTCTCCCTCCCTGCGTTAATCCGGTTGTTCAATCTCGTCTCGCTCCGTCTTGATACTCCATTTTGCCTTTTTTGACCTAACCCTCGGCTTCCACTGATATCAGGATGGAAGGAGTCACGGATATCGAGTGTCTTGGATTACCTCTTAATTGCATCGGTGGGTGAGACGGACCATCTTCTCTTTTGTCTTTGTGACTTTGGACTGCTTGCCATGAGAGGGTAGTCATTGAGACTTTTATTCCCCCCTGCCCCCTGGACTGACTTATTATAGTCACAAGACTTCCCACCGCTGTGAGAGGGCGATGGTGTTCCGATGTTCCAGTGTATTTGGTCTTCCTGTGTAACATCCTCCCCCTCCTTCTGTTTTAAGCATCTTCAACGCCCTAAAGAAGGAAATTGTCCTCCATCACTTCCAGTCCTTTTCTGTCCTCAGTGTATTCAACAGCGGAGCTCCTTGCACTGCGAGACTCCCCCCTCTCGCAGGTCTGGCCCTCCCAGTTATCGAGGGCCGCCCTTGATGACGGGTTTGGGACCCCGAGAGGTGGCATGCTAAGAACCGGGGGCTTTGGTTTTTTTTAAATAGATTTTTAGCATCAATTTTAAGGGGTCCCGGGAGGAGGGTGGTTTCCAATGTAAATAACGAGGCTGGGGGGCCTCTTAAGGATCAGCAGCCTAGCCAATCGGATGGTCGCGATGGGTTGGGTGGGGATGGGGGCGAAGATGAAGCCCGGAGAGGAGAGGGACATTTTATACCTGTGATGGTTGGGAGGGGCAGAGGAGATGGGAATAGGGGGCGGGGATGCTGCACCTGCTGTATCTAGGTGGTGGCGCGTTCCCGCTCTCACTGCTCACCCTGCCTCCCTGGGGGTGCGAGAGCGGGGAACCCTGGACTGGTGTATGTGAATGCCAGGTCCGTAGCGAATAAGGCCCTCCTCGTACAAGATCTTATTGATGAGGAGGGCGCGGACCTGGCTTGTATTACGGAGACCTGGTTGGGGCAGGAGGGGGAAGTTCCTCTCTCTGACTTATGCCCCCCAGGCTTTTGTGTACTGCACCAGCCGGGACGCCAGGGAAGGGGGGGGGGCGGTGGTTATTAGAGAAAGTCTTAATCCTAGGGAGGTCACTGTCCCTCAGATAGGCAGGTGTGAATCTCTCCTATTGAAGTGGGACCCTGGAGTTCAGTCGGGTTTGTTGGTCACATACCTATCTCCCAGCTGTGTGGCCACTGCCCTGCCCGCACTGCTCAATTCTTGGCCGAAGTGGCAGTGGAAGTCCCCAGCCTTCTGGTTGTGGGAGATTTCAATCTGCCATCGGTCAGCGAGACATCTGAGACGGCTTGGGAGTTCATGGCCTCCATGGCGGCCATGGACCTGACTCAGGTGGTTCAGGGCCCAACTCATAGGGGTGGACACACACTTGACCTGGTTTTTCTCTCTGGGCAGTGGATAAATGGCCGGGGTAGGGGGGAACTTTCCATTGCCCCCCTGTCATGGGCCGACCATTCCCTCCTTAGACTGGACTTTCAACCCACCAACCCTCCAGGTGACTGGAGACTGAATGCAGGCAATTGTCAACACTTCTTTGAGGGAGGGGGGTCTTCCTCACCTCTCTTAAGGAGGCGGGGGTTCGACCTCCCTTCAAGAAGCCTGCCCTGGATCCAGACTCACTTAATAACTATCGCCCTGTCTCCAACCTTCGCTTTATAGCAAAGGTTGTTGAGTCCGTGGTGGCGCAACAGCTCCCACTGTTCCTGGAGGAAACGGATTTCCTAGATCCATACCAATCGGGGTTTCAGTGTGGGCACAGCATGGAAACGGTATTGGTCGCTCTGGTTAATCACCTCTGGCGGGCCCGGGATGGAGGTTGTTCCTCCATCCTGGTCCTACTTGACCTCTCAGCGGCTTTTGATACCATCGACCATGGTATTTTACTGCAGCGACTTGCGGGGTTGGGGGTAGGAGGCACTGTCTTACAGTGGTTCTCCTCCTACCTCTCAGGTCGCTCACAGTTTGTATGGGTGGAGGGGGCAGAGGTCCACCCCGAGGACCCTTCCGTCAAGGCCTAAAGACTTGGCTGTTTCAACAAATGAGTTGATTCTGATTCCTGGATTTTATTATTTATTTGTCTCTGTTTTAATTGGTTTTAGTTTGGCTTTTTTTAAATTACTGTATGTTTTTAACCTGTGTTCACCGCCCTGAGTCCTCAGGGAAAAGGGCGGCATAAAAATATTTGTAAATAAATAAATAAAATAAATAAATGAAGATCCCCTCGGTCTCCTGCAATCCAGGGGCGAAATCCAGCAGGTTCTAGAGAACCGGTAGCAGAAATGTTGAGTTGTTTGGAGAACTGGGAAATATCACCCCTGGCTGCTCCAGAGTGGGGCGGGAATGGAGATTTTGCAGCATCCTTCCCCTGCCACACCCACCAAGCCAAACCACGCCCAGGTATTCCAGGTAGCTGGGGTGAAGGAAGCCCAAGCCAGCCCAGCTGAGAGGCGCCTTTGCGTGACCCGAGAGAAGTTTTGAATGAGGAAGAAGTCACCTCTACTGAAATTATCTCCTATCTCTGCCACGCTCCTCTGTGCATGCTCACTTCCCGCCCGCCTGCCCTCGTTTCTGGGCCGCTCTGCCGCTGCCGAATGGGCATGCGCTGCTGTTGCCGCCGCAACTTCATAGAGCTCTGGGCAATTTGTTCTATGCATTTATGTTTTGGTCAGGGTTGCTAGTTGCAAGGTTTTTAAACCCAAATATTAAGGTTTTTTTAATCCTTGTCTGGGTTTCTAGATTTTCATGAAATGTACGTTTTTCTAGTCTAATATTATGCTGCATGTATTAAATAGGTAAGAATAATTGGGTTTAAAATTGGGGGGGGGGTTGCTATCTGGATTTGAGCATGAAATCTTGTTGCATGGGGGGGGGGGGTTTAGGACACCGCTCTGGCAACCCTGCTTTTTCTCTGCTGCAGCATCTGCTGAGTTGCCTGCCTGTTTGGACATGCCCAGTGATGTATTACTGGTCACTTCCCCTGCTGGCTGGGGCGTATGAGAGTTGTAGTTCTTTACACTTAGAATAACTTTATTGTCACTTTGAAAGTACACTAATCGGCACGCATTAAAATGAAATTCCGTTGCATGCAGCTCTCAAAAGGGTCTGTACCTCCAATAGACACTACATAAACATGACAAAATAAATACAAAATTATGCATATGCTCACATATATGACACAGTATGTTGCATAGGATATGCCAAAGTTTGTTGTCTTTGCTGGACAACACGTTTGAGTGAACTAGACACAATTGTTTCAATTATTGACCTGTGCATAACACAGCTTGTCTTTTTGACAGCTACTGTAACAAGTGTGCCATTGCAACAATTAGAGTAGAGTAGAGTAGAGTAGAGTAGAGTAGAGTAGAATAGAATAGAATAGAATAGAATAGAATAGAATAGAATAGAATAGAATAGAATAGAATAGAATAGAATTTTATTGGCCAAATGTGACTGGACACACAAGGAATTTGTCTTGCTGCATACGCTCTCAGTATACATAAAAAGAAAAGATACATTTATCAAGATTCATAAGGTACAACACTTAATGAGAGTCATAGGATATAACTAAGCAATCAGGAAACTATCAATATAAATCATAAGGATACAAGCAACAAACGAATTAACAAGTTAAGGACACCCTGTTTTAAGGCGATGTATGAACTTGGGACTTTAAGAGCCTCGCAGTATATTAAAATCGTGGAAGGATTGGATTCACAGACCACTGCATCTCAAGGACAGTACAAGGACATCTGCAGTGCAGATACTCGACTTATGACAGTCATTGGGACCAGGCTTTTTGTCACAGTGATCATATAGCCCAATGCACATGACCGCATCACTTAGGCATGACAATCCTAACAGTCCTGCTTGCTGTTGTAACCCCAGCACCGTGCACGTTGTTAAGCAGGAAGAGGCAGGTGCCACAGGTGGGTGCCACAGGTGAATACTGGAGAGCAGAGGACTTAAATTGGCCCTCTGCATTCTCGGTCTGCTGCCACTTTTCTACACTTCTAATTCAGGGCCAAGCACTGGCCGGAGTGAGGCCTCAAACTCCGCAAAGGCCAGCCTCAATCCCCATGCTCCCTAGCACCCACCATGGCATCCGACATTTTTGGCACGGTTGTTAAGTGTATCGCCACAAGTTGCTAAGTGAATCACGTAAATTGTTAAGCAAATCCAGCTTCCCCCATTAAACTTGCTTGTGAGAAGCCGGCTGGGGAATTCTGGGAGTTGAAATCTACAAGTCTTAAAAAGTTTCCAAGGTTCGGAAATTCTGATCTAGGTGAATGCAATGCAGGCAGTCCTCCACTTACGATCGCAATTGAGCCCCACATGTCTGTGGTTAAGCGAGATATTTCTTAAGTGAGTTTTGCTCTATTTTACGACTTTTCTTGCCATCGTTGTTAAAGTCAATCGCTGCGGTTGCTAAATTAGTAATACGGTTGTTAAGGAATCCGGCTTCCCCTTTGACTTTGCTCGCCGGGTGGTTGCAAAAAAGGGAATCGCGTGAGCCCTGAACACTATGACCGTCATAAATATGAGTCAGTTGCCAAGTTATCCTGAGGTGGCCCCAAAGGTGGTAAGCATGAAAAATGTTCATAAGTCACTTTTTTCAGTACCGTTGTAACTTTGGTCACTAAGCGAACCGTTGTAAATTGAGGACTATATACAGCCTCCTATGGAGTGGGGGGGGGGAGTTTACAAAGAGTAACAATGGTGCCTCTCACCAAATAATCCGGCAAATTCCCATCTGGGAAGACCTCCCCTCCACCACCACCCCGCAGCATAAATGGGAGAGTCCAAAAAGAGGCCAAAGCCTGGGAGTAGTGTGGGCTACCTAGCTGCGACGGGGGGGGGGGGGGGGGGCGGGGGGGGGGGGGGGGGCCGGACGGGGGGGGGGGGGGGGGGGGGGGCGGGGGGGCCGACGGGGGGGGCGACGACAGCAGAGAGGAGCTCGGAGGGAGCCGCGTGCGCTGGCCAGCCCAGTCGCGGTGCGGAGGGTGCCCGCTTGGGGAGCGTCCTTGGGCTTTTCGGCTCGACGGGGGGGGGGGCCCCCCCCCCCCCCCCCCCCCCCCGGGGGCCCGCGGCCAGCGGCCCCCCCCCCCCCCCCCCCCCCCCGGCGTGGCGGCTCCCCCGCATTCCGGGCAGGAGGGCCGGAAGCGCGGCGGCGTCTTGTTGCTGCCGGGCCGGGCCAAGCCGAGCCAGGAGCACATGCGCCCTGCGCGCCACCCGGCCCGAGGGAGGGGGAGCGCCCCTTCCCCTTCCCCTTCCCCTTCCCCTCGCCCGCCTCCCGCGCCTTAAAGCGCCCCCCCGAGCGCAGCCGTCCGCTGGGCCCCGCCGTGGCGCACCGACCGCAGCCGTCCCGCCGCCCCCGCGCCCGCTCCGGGCTCGCCCGGCGGAGAAAGCCTCGCCCTGCCCGCGCCCACCGCCCGCCGCCGCCATGCCCAAGAAGAAGCCGGGGCCCATCCAGCTGACCCCCGCGCCCGACGGCTCCGCCATCAACGGCACCAGCGCCGCCGAGTGAGTGGGGCGCAGGGAGGGAAGGGGGGGAAGGAAGGAAGGAAGGAAGGGGGAGAGAGAGAGAGGAAAGAAGGAGAGAAAGAAGGAAGCGAGTAGGGAAGGGAGGGAGAGAGATAGAAGGAGGGAAGGGAAGGAGGAAAAAAAGGAAACAAGGGAGAGAAGAAGGAAGAAGAGAAAAAGGAAAAAGAAAGGAGGGAGGGAGGGAGAGGAGAGAAAAAGGAGAAAAGGAGGGAAAGAAGGAAAGGAGGGAGGAGAGAAAGGAGGGAGGAAAAGAAAGGAGGGAAGGAAAGAAGGGAGAGAAGGAAAGAGAAGGGAGGGAGGGAAGGAGGAAAGAAAGAAGGGAGGGAGGGAGAGAAAGGAGGGAAGGAAGGAGAGAAAGAAGGAAAAGAAAGGGAGAAAGGAAAGAAGGGAGCCGGAGGTTCTGCGGCCACCGGTGAGGGCAGGTCTCAGCCGCGCCCTCGCCCGTCCTCCCGGCCGGCTCTGGGCTGCCTGTTGCTGGAGGCTCCGGGTGGCGCTTCTTCCTCTCCGTGCAGGGGATCCTGGCCGGCCGAGCAAGCGAGCGAGCGAGCGAGAGAGCCGCCGCGCCCCCGGGGGGCATCGCCCGCGGAAGGAGCCGCCCGTGCGCTAGTGCTGGTGCGGGGCAGCGGGGCTCCGCGCTTTCGCCAAGCAAGTTGGAGCTTCGCGCGGGCAGCCCGGCTTGTCCCTGCCGGTGCCGATGTCCCTCCGGGGGGGCTGCAGCCTTGCTTGGAAGTCGGGGCCCTCGTGGGACTGAGGGGCTCTGACCCTCCCAAAGCAGGATTCCCGGGGGACCCCCGCTCTCTCCCCTCCTCTTTCCCTTGCCTGGAGGAAGCCAAATCTGCCTTGTCTATGCAGCCCTTAGGATCTCTTCTTGGGCTGGATGAAAGAAGGTTTAGGTGGAATTGAAGGGGATTTCGGGGCAGACACCGGACAGAATGAGGAAAGGAGGCCAAGCAGACTTGACAATAATGCCGGTTTTGATTTAGGCAGCTGATGCTCTGGCTTCTAATTCAGAAAAGTTGGTTTCACTTGTTCTAATGGGCCCAGGAAGGAGGGAGCCCAACTATCAACACGGTGCTTTTATTATATCTGGGAGCTCTTTTTTTTTCTTCTTCTGCATTTGCTTCATTTGATCAGAAAATGTTGAGTGGTAATTGCCAGTATTTGTAGAGTCTGTGGCCAAAAATAGGCTTTAGAATTTGCAGGTCAGCTGGTTAGGACAGATTAAAAGGTATGGGTGGAAGTGCTGGGGCAAAAGATGGGTTGTATGGGGGGGGGGGGTGGGGAGAATATAGGCTCTGGGCAGAAATTTTGGTAGTAATAAACTTTTCCTTTAAAAAAAAAACCATAAGCACTACTAGATTTTGTTTCTCATTTATTTAGCCTTCGTGGAGAGTAAATTTTTTTCAGTATTTTTCCATTATTTATTTCACTGTAATTTCTTTGTTTGCTTTGCACTCAAGAGTTCATGAGAGTCCGGCAGCCTACAAGTTTAATAAATTATTGTTATTATTTGCAGGAAAGTTGGGAAAAGAACCCGACTGTCTTCTGGAAATGCACTGAGATCTGAATATTGGTTGTTGAGCTCCCTCCCTCCCTCTCCATATATATCAGATTAAGTAATGGAAAACTAGGAGCAAAGAGGTCATTTCTGCAATGGAGGAAATCAGCACTTCACTTTTTCAAGAATTGCCATTGATATTGGGGCTGTGATAAATAACCTACATTTCGAAGTGAGAATGATGCCTGGCCCAAGTAAGGCTGACAGGTTTCGCGTCCCATCTGATTTTAAAAACTTTTATTTGTTTTAGAAATGGAAGCTCACACCCTGCAAAACAAACATGAGCCCAGAGGGCGATTTAACAGCAAAAAAAGCCAACGCCATTTTAAGCTGCCTCAGGGTGAGCAAAGCAACCGCAGCGTGAGAAGCCGTCATTCTCTGCTTGATCAATGGTTGCCCCTGGATGATTGTGTCCCCTTCTGAGCACCGAGTGTTCATCATATTGGACAAACGGGAACAGCCAAATTGGAGAGGGATCCAGAAAGGCAGTCTGGAGCAAATGACGCAGGTCTTCCGGGAGCCAGGAAATATTCCCACCTGCCATGCAGCCGAGGGTGTTCAGTTTAATTGTTTTGGCACCCTGAGCACCCTGCTGCGGAGGCTGTGATGGTGGTGTCAAAGCTAGAATCCGTTGTGTGCAGTTCTGGCTCCTGCCCTTCCTGAGACGGCATCCAGCAGGAGTTTGAAATGGAGGACGGATCCCTTCCAAATGGGGGGATTTGGCAATCTGGTGGGACACACTTCAAAATGAACACTTGTCCTCATTTTAAACACCAGATTAATTATCATGAGCAATAGCAATGGCAATTCTTGAAAAAATCAGGTGCTGACTTCCCCCATTACAGAAATGACCGGTTTACATTCCCTTTCTTTCCTTCTTTCTTTCTTTCTTTCTTTCTTTCTTTCTTTCTTTCTTTCTTTCTTTCTCTGTTTCTTTCTCCCTTTCTCCTTCCTTTTCTCTCTCTCTCTCTCTCTCTTATAGATGGATAAACTATCAAATTTATATCTAAGTTGACTAGATATAGATGGCTCAAGGTTGACTCAGCCTTCCATCCTTTCTAAGGTGGGTAAAATGAGGACCCGGTTTGTGGGGGCAATAAGCTGACTTTGTATAAATATAGAAAAGTATAAAAGCTATTGCTTAACGCATTGTAAGCCGCCCTGAGTCTCCGGAGAAGGGCGGCATATAAATAAAAATAAATAAATAAATATCTATCCATTTATCTATCGAGAGAGAAATATGTGAATAAGCTATCAAACCTGTATGGCTGCCCCTCTTAAAAGAAGTGTGAGTGACTCCAGGCAGCATATAGTCAAAAAAGTAAAATAAAGTCATTGACTAACAATTGGACCGTCTGTGCTGAAGGGTCATAATCCAAACACTTTTAGAGAAAAATGATCCAAGACCAATATTCAGTTCTCAGCAGTATTTCCAGAATGGTTGTTTTTTCCAACTTTCCTCCAAATAGTACCACAATAATTTATTAAATGGTAGGATCGAGCAGGATATTAGTAAGCCCCTATAGAGAATAACTAGTTGGCAAAATATGGAGTAACGGGAGAGTCTGCCTTCCTTTCTTTGGGGAGAGAATTGGATCCCTGATGCGGTTTGCAAAGGAAATGCAAGTGATTCATCCGGCTTTTATTTGCCCAGTCTGCTCCCCTCTCCCCCCCCCAAAAAAGAAAAAGTCTTCAGGAATGAGAGAACAGAGAAGAATTTTAACTGAAAACTGCACATGGCATGCATTTTTTTTAAAAAAGAGATTGTATTTTGACCTCTATATTACATCACCATTTGTTAAGACCGGAAATGCAGAAATACAAATATTGACACCTTGCAGAGCAAAATGCCACCATAATTCATAGGTATTCCTAGAAAATAAATTCGGAACTACATTCTAAGATTTTGCCTAAAAGCATCCTGGCTGTCCCGAAAGAAAAGACCAAGGGAATGATCATTATGATTCCAAGTTTTGCCTTTATGCACTGTAAAATGGAGATGAGCAGAATCTAGGACCATATTTCTTGATCTTATTAGTGGACTTCAACTCCATGCTGATTAGTGGACTTCAACTCCATGCTGGCTGCGGAATTCTGGGAGCTGAAGTCCACACATCTTTAAATTGGCAGAATTGAGAAACACGGTACTAGATTCAATTCCACTAAAAGGCTGAAGATATTTGAACCTTTACTGCTTTTTCCAAGCCAAATGTTACCCAGGTATACTGGTTGAGTAGATGACAGAAATTGTAATTTTCTGCATTTCAGAGATGGAAGTCTGGTGTGAATCCTCATGTACAAGCAAACTTCCTTTTAATGTTTGAATTTTCAGATTATCCAGGGGTGCTGCATTTTTTAATAACTCTGTAAATTATAATCTTAACCTATTGCAGAATAAAACATGCAAGTTAAAATGTTCTTTTTAAGAAACTCACAATAGTTGAAGCGGGATGTGGGTGTTTCATGTGTAATTTTGGCAGACGTGCTTTGGAACAGTGGGAGCATTAATTCCGTCTCATCTGTCCCTTATGAAAGCAGCCACCTCTTTTTTTACAGCTGCAGGAAACTGTCTGGGATGGGGCTGCTTTAATGAGTCACCCAGACCCATGCTGAGTTTGTGTTTCCTTGCTTTTCAAAACATCTGTCACATGGATTCTAAAGCATCACACAATCCTAGAATAACATTTAAGTAACACACCTAACCAAGATGAGAGTAGAAGAAATTGAATTAAAACACCTGAGAAAATACAAAGTTTTTAGTGTCAAAATAATATAGATAATAATATAGATGTAGATAAAAAGCTGTAAAGATCAAAGCCAGCGTTATGAACTAAAATAGGACCACACAGGGCAGCTGAAATATTTTTTTTATATACTTTATTAGTTTTATGGTTATAAAAAAAAAACATCAAATCTCTAATACAATCAGACGTGCAGTGTTTGTACATGTTAACAAATTATACGTCAGGTATACGTCAAACTTAAATTACAATATATAGCCGTACCTTAACAACATACTTTTATCTTATTGTTTAACCATTTGTACCACTTTCCCCATACTACCTGGTGTTTTGATTTCTCATCGTTATTTAACTCACTCGTTAATTTTGACATTTCTGCGCACTCTAAAATTTTGTTTATTAAAGTTTCCTCTGATAGTATAGTTTTGTCTTTCCAAAATTTCGCATAAACTAACCTGGCCGCAGTTGTTATATGAATTATAAGTTGAATTTTATCTTTATCTTTAGTAAAGCCATCTCTAATTATTCCCAAAAGAAATGTTTCAGGCGTTAAATCCAATTCCTCTTCAATTATTTCCCGTATCCAATTTCATATTCTAGCCCAAAACCTTTTTGTCTCAGGGCAGGTCCACCACATATGATAGAAGGTGCCGACTTCCTTACCGCACTTCCAGCAAATATCTGAAGCATTAGGGAACATTTTCGCTACTCTGGCTGGCGCTAAGTACCACCTATGAAGCATCTTATAATGGTTTTCCCTGTATGTTGCGGATTTAGTCATTTTATAATTCCTGTTCCAGGCCTCCTCCCAATCATTGAAATTTAAGCTAAATCCGAAGTTTTCCCCCCAAATATTTAATTGGTTTCTGGCTATGTCCTTTGCCCTGTCCTCGTCTATTAGAAGATTATATATTTTTGCTAACATTTTCTTTTCCATCCCTAACATAATTTGGTTTAAATTTCTATACTTTGCTTCTATGCCATATTGATCTCTATCCTTCTGGTACCTTGCGTTTATCGGTAAATAATTCCACCAATCTAGATTAAAACCTTGGTCTCTCAATGTGTCCAGAGATTTAAGACTCCCATTCTCATCTAATATATCCTTATATGTGCCACATTTTTATATATATCTCTTCTGTTTGGAGCAGCCAGGGCCTCCATTATAGAAACCGCTGTCTAATTTCCTCCCACGTTTGTATAAGAGTCTCCCTTACTTTATGCTTGTGAAAATAGGATTTTTTCTTGTTCCTTGAGTCCCACAGATGGGCGTGCTATCCTTCTTGTAGATCGTGACCCTCTAAGGTCAGGATTGTCCTATTTTGCAATGTGACCCACTCCTTAATCCAAACTAATTTCGCCGCCTTTTGGTATGCTTCCCAATCAGGAAGCCCAAAGCCGCCCATATTTCTTTCCCCTTGTAATACCTTGTATGAGATCCTCGCCTTCTTTCCTTCCCATAGAAAGTTTCTGACGCTTTTATTCAAGTCCGAGAAGAATTTTTTATCTAAGCTCACCGGTATACTTTGATATAGAAATATGATTTTAGGGAGAATATTCATTTTAATTGCTGCTATTTTGCCCGTCAAAGAAAATTTTAGCTTTTTCCATCTATCTAAATCCTGGTGTATTTTTTGTAGTAATGGGATATAATTGTCATCTTTTAATGATGAATACCTCAAAGTTATCCATATTCCTAAGTATTTTGTTTTCTTCACTATCTGGAGGCCTAAAGAATCTTCCAACTCCTTCTTATGTGTTTCTGTTACATTTTTTACTATTATTTTGGTTTTGGGTTTTTTTTGTTAAGTTTAAATCCGGAGCTTGGCTATGTTCTGATTGGGTGGAGGTGTATTCTGATTGGTTGGGGGCTTGGCTGTGCTCTGATTGGATGGGGGCTTGGTTGTGCTTGGGTTAGTCTGAGTTGCAGGGGGATTTGAGCTGGTGAACTGCATTGCTGTTGTTTGGCTTCGCGTTCGTGGTCGTGCCACATCTTCATGGTGGGTGTCAGTCTGCTTCATGTATGGATTGGAGGGGTTTAAAGTGGCTAATGATGCAGCCGCGGCCTGGCTTCTGGTCCGTGGTCGTGCCTCATTATTGGTGTGGGTTTGAGTCTGCTTTCCACGTGGATGTATGATGGACTCTGGTGTGGCCCTCGTGAGTGTGAGTCTGGTGTCATTCCTCGTGTTAGGGACTCGTTTGTCAATAAGGGCGGGTTTCCAAATGGCTGGTAGGCGGGAGGTATAATCTCGTTTATTCATGCTGTGTGGGCGTTTTTCTATCTCGATGGCTTCTCTGATTATTCTGTTGTTAAAGTGTTCAGTTTTGGCGATAGTTCTGGTCTTTTTAAAGTCAATCAAACGAGTCCCCCTAACACAAGGAATGACACCAGACTCACACAAGGGCCACACCAGAGTCCAGTTGCAGTGTCCCGGGGTCATGTTGTTCCCCTTTTGTGATCTCCCTATAAGCAAAATCAATGGGGAAACCAGATTCACTTAACAACCGTGTTACTAACTAAAACAGCTGCAGTGATTCACTTAACAACTGTGGCACGAAAGGTGGCAAAATCCACTTAATGTTTCACTTAGCAACAAAAGTTTGGGCTCAATTATGATCGTAAGTCAAGGACTACCTATATACCATGTTTCCCCAAAAATAAGACACTGTCTTATATTTTTTTGAACCCTGAAATAAGCACTTGGCCTTATTGCCATGCGCTCTAAAGCCCGATTGGGCTTATTATGAGGATATGAGGACCCGGTTTGTGGGGGCAATAAGCTGACTTTGTATAAATATACAAAAGTATGAAGGCTATTGCTTAACGCATTGTAAGCCGCCCTGAGTCTCTGGAGAAGGGCGGCATATAAATCAAAATAAAATCAAAATAAATAAAATGTCTTATTTTGGGGGAAACAGGGTATTGTAATTTTTCCAAGCAGATTCCTTTATTCTTCCTCACCTGTTGACAGACTCTTGCCAGACTAAAGCAAACTAGCAGCCCCATTATCCCAAAGGGGCTTTCTTTCAAAAGGTAGCTGGACTTTCCTTGTTTTGCTTAAAGACGTTTCGCTTCTCATGCAAGAAGCATTTTCAGTTCCTCAGCACTGAAGAAGCTTCTTGGATGAGAGGCAAAATGTCTTCAAGCAAAGCAAGGAAAGTCCAATTGCCTTTTGAAAGAAAGCCCCTTCAGGACAACCATGACCCCGATGACTGAGAATCTCCATAGATATTCCAGCATATACTCTGGGAACTGATAGGGAGGAGTCATCTTCACCCTCTTTCTCTTACACAAGTTATCTGAACTGAGTTGCTGTTCTGGATTGCAGCCAATCCCTCCTGGGAATCCAGACTGCCTTCCATTACACCTGGGCATGAAGTCATAGGATTGGAAGAAACTTTTCACAGGCGATCCTCTCCTTTCTTCGAGTGAATAAGTCTAATCCAACACACTGTTTGGGACTCCAGTCTAACATCTCTGAAGACCTTGTCCACCAACCTCTCACTGCTTGTTCACGTTGAAGGAACAAAAGCATTGTAGAAGGACAGGAAATTGGTTTCTCCACTCCTCCACCCACCACTTCCCCCAGCAGCAACAAACAGCTGAACAGCCTTTGGTGCAATGTATTAGCCATTTATTTTCTGCTTTCGTTACAGTAGCCCTTGACGTACAGCCACAACTGGGACCAGAAAAACACATTGTGAAACTGCAGTTGTTAAGTGAGGCATCACGTGACCACACCCTATTTTATGACTTTCTCGCCACGTTCGTTAGCTGAGCCACCATGGTCACTGAGCGAGACATCACGTGATACGATTTGTAACCTTTCCCACAGGCTTCCCCACTGAATTGTTGGAAGCCGTCTGGGAAAACTGCAAATTGTGATCATGTGATCACAGGACGCTGCAGTTTTTGTAAATGCGAGCCATTTTGCTGGTGCCTAAATCTCAGTCACACAACCATGGGGTAAGCGTAACTTTGAGGATGGGTCATAAGTCACTTTGTCCGGCCCCTTCATAACTTCAAAATATCATTAAACAAATGGTAGTAAGTTGATGAGAACCTCTGATATTGTTAAATCATATTATTATATGCCTTATAAGACAGGGAGAGGAGCAATTTTGCGTGTTGTGTCCTTTTTTTCGTAGAAGAGGAAAGCAAGTCCATCGCTTTGGTCCAAAGATTGGTTCTCATCTGGCATTCTGTTAGCTTCTTAGCCAGATGCTTCTGGTAGTTTCATCATGAAAGCAGCAGCTGACATCTTCAGCTGGTCTCCAACCCAGCATCTGCTCCTTTGTGGTTTGTGCTACAGCGAAATTGCCTTGCGCGCAAACATTCCCTGGCCCAAATCCAGTTTCCTTCGGGAGATGCCTTCTACCAAGCCAGTTGGTTTCTTCTGTGTTCTCCAGTTATTCCAGGCAGGTCTTCATCCTAAGCAGGGGCAGCCTTTCCTGGGGCTGATGTGACTAGTGTTGCAGGCTGGGACATCTGGAGAGCAGGTTGGGGAAGGCTGCAGGAGACTTTTATCGCTGTGAACGTCAGTTTGATAAAGTCTTGAGATACAGAAGCCTTTGACTGTGGAGAACAACTTGATGAGTTTCATTAGGAGCGTGGACAAGATTTCTTTAATCCCGGTTGAGTCTCCTTCACCTCCTCTTCTCCCAGTGCATAAAGAGGACATCATCATCTTTTAACGGCCCCATAATCCCTTGCGGGATGGAGTCTGGGCAACTGAATGGAGCTAGCAGAGTGTCCTTCCTGTCGCCAATACGGAGTTTTGTTCAGCAGATATATTCTCATTGTGCCCAGAGCGAGAAATATCTGCCTTTACCTAGGATCGAACCCACAGCCTCTTGATTGTGAGGCGAGAGCTCCACTTCTAGGCCACTGCACCACTCCTTGCACAAAGAGGACATCTGGTGGGGGAAATGACGTAATTGCTTGCTGTGGCCTGCATAGACTGGGGCTGCTTGGAGAGGAAGAAGCAATTCATTCTTGACCAACGTCTGTTCTCTGATTGAGGCCTTCTCCACCATGAATTCCTTTGGGACATTGCTGGCTGGCATTCTTTCCCAGCTAGGACAAGGAGACAATCTCCACTCATGATTTCACTACTTCTGGAATGTTCTCTCAGGAGCACATAAGGGCTAGGCAAACTGGTGGTAGCTTTGTCCAGAAAGTAAAGCTTAAGGTATCACTACAGGTTTTTCAGGGATGGTTGCCATCCATGGCGACCTTCTAAAGTCCCCACCAATATTGCAATTATGAGTGGGCCTGCAGGGAAGGAAAAAATTCTCCTTACAGATCAATCGTGTGAAATACGAAATAGGTCTTGCCATACCATGGCAATCCAAAAATGTCAAGAGGGCAAAACTGACCTCCTTTTAGATGAATCCCAATGAATCAAATATTGGTTTCAGACTCTTTTCTCTACTACCCTATATCAGCCCTCCAAAATGGTTCTTCTTGATAAGTGAATTTATAGCCTTTCGGGAAAATTGTCTTCAAAGTAAATCTGAGAAAACATTTTCTATTTCTAGAAGACATCTAATCCAGGGGTCTCCAACCTTGGCAACTTTAAGACTTGTGGACTTCAACTCCCAGAGTTCCTCAGCCAGCTTTGCTGCTGAGCTTGGAGACCCCTGATCTAATCTTAGCCTTCCCAAGTAACAACCTGAATTTCTCCAAAATTCTTCGTTGCTAAAGGACATGGAGCGTTGGAAGTTCCTTCAACTTGGCCAAAAGGAGCCTGAGTGGCATAGCAGGCTAATGCCTCCTACTTAAGGCAGCATTTAACATCCAGCTGTCTGCAATTACTGTAAATTCGAAACTCACCAGGCTCAAGGTTGACTCAGTCTTCCATCCTTTCTAAGGTAGGTGAAATGAGGACCCAGATTGCGGGGGCAATAAGCTGACTCTGTATAAAATATACAAAATTATGAAGGCTATTGCTTTACGCATTGTAAGCCGCCCTGAGTCTCCGGAGAAGGGCGGCATATAAATCAAATTTTTTTAAAAAGTACTTCATATAGCCATGCTTATTTTAAATCTTGAAACTTGCCCCTCTTGTGGGTTGTGTGCGTTTTAAATCTGGATTTTTAAACAGCCTTTCCTAGCTCTTCAAACAGAAATAAATAGTTGGTTGCTTTGCCAACTGCTGTGGAGTTTGTGAGATTTTATTTATTATATGAAGTGACAATATGGCGGATTGTAGGACAGATGGCCCAGATTTGGGGAGCCTTGTTCTGAAAGCAACCTTCAGTCTAACGTGAAATTGACATGAATTTAATTTCAATGGAATGGAATGAAATGCAAAATAGGGTGGGGTAGGATGGAATAGAATAGAATAACAACAGAGCAATAGAACGGAATAGAATGCAGAGTCTCAGGATAAAATAGAATAGAACTCAGAATGGGGTGGAGTGGAACAGAAGAGAGCAGAATAGAATAGAATGTAGAATGGGGTTGGTTGGTTGGTTGCTTGACTGGTGTGGAGTGGAGTAGAATAGAATAGAATAACAAGCAAGAACAGAACAGAAGAATAGAATAGAACACAGAGCAGAGCAGAACAGAATGCAAAATGGGGTGGGGTGGAGGGAAAGGGAACAGAACAGAATAGAATGCAGAGCAGAAGAATAAAATAGAAGAGAATAGAACTAGAATAGAACAAAACAGAACAATGCAGAATGGGATGGAGTGGAACAGAACAACAGAACAGAACAGAATAGAATTCTTTATTGGCCAAGTGTGATTGGACATACAACAGTGGCGGGGCTGCTACCACTGGTAGTGGTGATGGCAGGAGGCTCCGCCCACCTGCCCGAACGTCATCAAATATGCTCTGCGCATGCGCAGAAGTGGTGCATGCGCAAGCGAACCGGTAGCAAAGGTAAGTGAAACCCACCACTGCACACAAGGAGTTAACCTCCAGTGAATAAGCTCTCAATGTACGTAATATAATCATAAGATATCAATAGGGAAAAGGGAGTAGAAAAGATGAGTAGGTAATAGTAATACAGCCCTATTACATGAGCAAATAGACATAAGACAGTCCTGTGGTAATTAGGTGTTCAGCAGAATGATTTCACGAGGGGGAAAAAAACTGTCTTTGAGTCTAGTTGTTTTGCAGTGTTCTCAAGTTTGGCAACTTTAAGAACTTTTTTAGCTTCCGTTCTAGTCTGGAGGGATGACTAATCCTTAGATTTGCCCCAAGCCTATATTCTATTTTTAAAAAAAAAAATATATTGTGAAATCACTTCGCAAAGATGCACTTGTTTCTACTAATTACTTTCATTAATTTCTAAAGGCAGTTTTTTAAAAAAAGTTTCTTTTAAAAATCATCCTCTTGGCCAATTTTTATCTAACTTTGGTTGTAGAGAGTACTCATTGTGGACTGATGCCCAGCTCATTTTTGTGGTCATGGGACAAATAAACCAGAGCTTCTTTCAAGTTCCCCTTGTTCCAAATGATAGCATATTGAAACAAAATACCCTATCCTGCCTCAAGAGCTGATCAAACTTTGGGATATGGAGTGTTTTTTCCCAAATTTGGAGTATTTGAAAGAACTGTACGAAATTTGGAATCTTTTAAAATAGGGAAATGTGCACACCCTATTGTCTTATTTTAAACATTAACCACATAGTTGTGAGGACCAATGCATATAATCCAAGATGGGATTACATGCAGATAATCCTCAATTTACAATCTTTCATTTAGTGACGGATTGCATTTACACCAGCACTAGAAAAAACATAATTTTTTTTACTGTTTTTCATACTTATGACCGTTGCAACATTCCCGTGGTCACATGATCAAAATTCAAATGCTTGGCAACTGACTCACATTTATGACGGTCGCAGTGTCCTGGGGTCATGCGATCCCCTTTTGCGACCTTCTGACAAGCAAAGTCGATGGGGAAGCCAGATTCACTTAACAACCGTATTACTAACTTTAACATCTGCAGTGATTCTCTTAACAACTTTGGCAAGAAAGGTTGTGAAATGGGCCGAAATTCACTTAACAAAAAAGGTCTTGCTTTACAACAGAAAGTTTGGGCTCAATTGTGGTTGTAAGTTGAGGACTACCTGTATACAATTCCAGTAAACAGTTAAAGAGTGACTTTCCTTCTGACCACTCTCTCTCATCATCCCTTTGAACAAATTCACATTTGCCCAAGGTATCTGTCCAGGGGTGCGATTCAACCGGTTTGGACCGGTTCAGCCAGATGCTAAACTTACATCTGGTTTTCCGAACCGGTAGTTGTAAGGACTGGCTGGTCCTGCCCACCCCTCCCCTCCCAGGAGTCTCCACACGGCCCATTTTGGATACGAGGTAAGGGCACAGAGGCTCTGGGAGGCTTTCGTCCTCCTGTAGGCTCAAGGAAAGCCTTTGGAGCCTGGGAAGGGCAACATCACTACCCCCGCATCCATGGTGCAGGAGGCCGAGTAGGAAACGCCCATCCAGCAACCAGGCAGAGAACTGGTTGCTAAAATGTTTCAATCCCACCCCTGGATCTGTCTCTGGTCCGGTTGTATTTATATCCTTAGAAAAAGTTGAATCTGTGGGGATGAAGTGCAAAACTCAAAATTATTCTGCTGAGTTCCCACGCACTTTTAAGAAGGTAGGAGGCAGTTAACAGTTCAATTTGCATGAGCAATTACTGGGGGCGGTGGTGGAGGCGGCTTTTAGAGAGGGAGGGATTCTGGAGAGAGCCTCGTACATTTTCAAGGGCAACATCTTTTTCTATCCTTGACTGCTGGAGCAGAAAAAAACAAAGAACATGTGATTTGTTTTCCAAGCATAGTACTGCAGCTTGAAGCAGCTGTTCTCAGCCAGGCATTCTCCAGATGTTTGAGGATTCTGATTCCCAGAATGCTTAGCTGTTGGACCCAGAAAGAGAAGGTTACGGGGGTCTCCAAACTTGGCAATTTTAAGATTTGTGGACTTCCAACTCCCAGAATTCCTCAGCCGGCTGGCTGAAAAATTCTGGGAATTGAAATCCACAAGTTGCCAAGTTTGGAGACCCCTGTTCTAACACATCTGGCTGGGGAAACAGTTTAAGGACACAGAAAGTATCCTTAACAAGAGAGATACCGTATTTTTCGGAGTATAAGATGCACCGGAGTATACGATGCACCTTAGTTTTTGGGGAGGAAAATAAGAAATTGGTGGGGCCTCCCGGAATACCCCCAATCAGCTGTTCCCAGAGGTGAATTTTAGCAACAGGTTCCTTGGTTGTGAGCTTTGGACCTTGCTGGTTTTTGTTTTTGTTTTTTTTCTGCCTCTGAAACATCTGAAACAGAGCTTCGGAAAAAAGCCTCTGAAAGCTTTGTTTGGGGACTTTGTTTCTGATGCTTTTTTCAGTCTCTGAAACCTCCGTTTGAGAAGGTGGGCAGGGCTACATTCAGAGTATAAGACGCACCCAGATTTTCACCCTCTTTTTTGAGGGGAAAAGGTGCATCTTATACTCTGAGAAATATGGTAATTGTGTTTGCACACTATGCTAAATCAGAGTTTATTGACTTAATCACAACGGGCTGGATTTCCATAAACATGCTAAGTCACAAACCATAGTTTCCAGCTAGAATTGCAGCAGCAGCAACAACTCATTCCATCAGGGCCAAATTATATGATGGCTTAAGGCAGGATGTGAGCTCATCCTATTCCTCCATCTAGCCCGGCCTGTTGAATTGTCTCCTTGGGCAGAGAACCAAATTAGCTATTATCTGCTACCTGGTCCCTTTGAGAGAAGAAACGGATGGTGTTCATGATTCAGAAGTGCCAACTCTGATGACAGCTGCAAACTAAGTTGAACGGAAGCAAGAGGCTTGGCTTTTTCCTGTGGTCTCCCTGCTTCTGGCTCGGTCCAATTGTTGAATTAGAGAATTATCTATTTGGCAAGGGTGAGAGCCAGAACAGCAGTCTGTTTAATTACTCTGAAATTCCCTTCTTGCACTTCTTCATCGTTCGAGCAGAAGCAAGTTGGTAGCCAAAAATCAGGAGCCTGGAACACTTTTTCAGACTCAAAGAAAGACAGAAGCTCATGAAAGCTTATTCATTTCCATTGTTGGTTACTAAGGTGCTATCAGAGAACTAACCTAGAAATAAGGACAAATTTCCTAACAGTGAGAACAATTAATCAGTGGAATGGCTTGCCTCCAGAAGTTGTGCGTGCTCCACAGTGGTGGAATTCATTTCTTTTTTTACTACTGGTTCTGTGGGTGTGGCTTCGTGGGAAGGATACTGCAAAATCCCCATTCCCTCCCTACTCCTGGGGGAAGGATATTGCAAAATTTCCATTCCCACCCCACTTTGGGGCCAGCCAGAGGTGGTATTTGCCACTTCTCTGAACTACTCAAAATTTCCGCTACCGGTTCTCCAGAACCTGCTGAATTTCATCCCTGGTGCTCCATCACTAGAAGTTTTTAAGAAGAGACTGGACAGCCATTTCTCCAGAATGCTATAAGGCCCTGATGGCGAACCTATGGTACGCATGCCACAGGTGGCGCATGGAGCCATATTGGTGGGCACACAAGTGTTGCCCTAGCTTAGCTCCGGCACGCATGTGTGTGCCGGTCAGCTGATTTTTGGGCCTTCCGGGCCCACCGGAAGTTGGGACACAGGCTGTTTCCGGCCTCCAGAGGGCCTCAGGGGGAGCTCCGTTTTTCACCCTCCCCAGGCTCCAAGAGGCTTTCTAGGAGCCTGGGGAGGCCAAAAAATGGCCTTCCCCGCTCCCTGGAGGCCCTCCGTAGGCTGGAAAGAGCCTGTTTGCCTACTTCTGTCCTCCAGGGGTATGTGGAAGGCTGTTTTCGCCCTCCCCAGGTTCCTATGAAGGCTCTGGAGCCTGGGGAGGGTGAAAAACGGGCGTCCTGTGCCATCACGTGCCAAAAGCGGGAGGACTTCAGAGGGGGTCGCGTGCGCGGGGGGGCACATTGAATTATGGGTGTGGGTACGCGCATCTGCGACCCCCACCCCCCACGCTCATCCCGCTTTTGGCATGCGACGGCAAAAAGGTTAGCCATCATTGCTCTAAGGTCTCCTGCTTGAACAGGGGATTGGACTAGAAGACCTGCAAAGTCTCTTCCAACTCTGTTATTCCTCCTGATGTCTAGCTTCTAATAAGTTGTGTATTTTACCTTATTTCTGATTAAAGGGGGAACCTGATTTTAAGCAACATGTTGCAGCTGCCAAAAAAGCCAGTGCAATCCTGAGTTGCATCAACCAAGGGATAGCTTCAGGATCACAGGAAGTGGTAGTACCCTTCTACTGCACTAGCGAGGCCACATTTTGAATACTGCATCCAGTTCTGGTCACCATGATACGAAAAAGATGTTGAGATCCTAGAGAAGCACAACTAAGATGATACGGGATCTGGAGGCTAGATTGTATGACAAATGGTTGAGGGAGCTAGATATGTCTAGCCTCTCAAAGAGAAGTATTAAGGGGGACATGATAGCTACTTCCCAGTACTTGATGGACTATCCCAGAGAAGTGGGGATTGACTTATTCTCCAAAGCACCTGAGGGCAGGACAAGGAGCAATAGGTGGAAGCTTATCAAAGAGAGATCCAACCTAGAAGTAAGGAGAAATTTTCTGACAGTGAGAAGAATTAATCAGTGAAACAGTTTGTCTACAAGAGTTGTGGATGCTCCATCACTGGAGGTTTCCAAAAATAGGCTTGGGATTTACAGATTAACAGAATTGGAAGGGACCTTGTAGGTCATCCAGTCCAACCCCCTGCCCAAGTAGACCCTACACCATTTCTGGAAAATGGCAGTCCAGTCTCTTCTTGAAAGCCTCCAGGGATGAAGCTCCCACAACTTGCAAAGGCAACTTCTGTTTCATTGATTGATTGTTCTCACTGTCAGAAAATTCCTCCTTATTTCCAAGTTGAATTTCTCCTTGGTCAATTTCCATCCATTGTTCCTTGTCTGGCCTTCCGGTGCCTTGGAAAATAGCTTGACCCCCTCCTCTCTGTGGCAGCCCCTCAAATATTGGAAGACTGCTATCCTGCCTCCCCTGGTCCTTCTCTTCACTGGACTAGCTATGCCCAGTTCCTGCAACCGTTCTTTGTATGTTTTAGCCTCCAGTCCCCTAATCATTTTGGTTGCTCTTCTCTGCACCTTTTCTAGAGCCTCAACATCTTTTTTTAGTGTGGTCTCCTGCCTTGAACACATGGGGTTGGATTAGAAAACCCCTGAGGTCTCTTCAAGCCCTATGATTCTGTGTTCTAAGCTTGATGTATGAGTAGACTTTGCCATTATATGTGATTTTGTGTATTTCAGATTGTGTTGAAGTCTAGCATATGGGTAAACCTGGACTTCCATAAATTGGGTTTCTTTCACTGGATAAATCCCCAGATTTTGGGGTGTTCAACACAAGCAGTTGGCTGGAAAAGGAGCAGATTGCCAGCGGATGTCCTATTGAAACTGGAGCTGTGTTCCGCTCAGTTAAGGGAAAAGAATCTTTCCCAGAGCAGGAAGTACATAATCCAATTGCAATGACAGTTGAAAATTTATTGTGGCGTAGTAATGCAAGATCTCTGCTGCTCCTAATGATAGCTTATTAACATTTCGATTTGAGATTGTCAACCTAAAGACAAGGGGTAGGCAAAGACAGCTGTTTTGGTTTTTTATTTTTTTTAACAGCTTTTTACTTTCAGCTAGTGCTTAGAAATTGGTCTCTGCTGTCCCCCACCCCCCACCCCAGGAGAATTTAAACCATCCATTCTGTGGAAATTGCAATGTTCCGTAGCTGTGTTCGTCGTGAACGTGAAAAGTGATTTCTTGCTGTTTTAAAACTTACTGGTCCCACAAATCCGTTGCTGATGGTGTGCAACACTGAGTTTGCAAATCATTTGTTGCTGATTTTCCTGCTGGATTTCTCATAAGCAATTTGCTGTCTCCAGGAGCCTTGCTTAATGGTGAGAATTGGTCAAGCCTAATCTTACATCTGCAAAATTCAAGGCAGAAAGTGTTAGGCTTAACAGTTGGCGACAATTCTCATTTCTCTGTCTTTTGATTAGCAAGGTTCAAAAGTGGTAGCTGGCTTTCCTGAATTCGTTAAATGTGCTTCGCTGAAGACCTCAAAATACACCAGCAGCTGCTTTCATAGCTGGCAGAATCCGCTGCAAGGGAAGAACAGAGCGGCTTTTACACCTCTCATCTTAAAAATAAGGAGTCTGTTTCCGTTCAGGAACCATCTGCAGGAACCTGAAAGAAGCCTAAGACAGTGTTGTGTTAACCTGAGCAACTTTAAGATGTGTGGACTTCAACTCCCAGAATTCCCCAGCCAGCATGGAATTCTGGAAAATGAAGTCCTCATACCTTAGGGTTGCCATATTGGGGGGGGGGGGGTCTAAGAGATGATGGACCTTTAGATCAGTGGTGAAATCCAATTTTTTTTACTACCGGTTCTGTGGGCGTGGCTTTGTAGGCATGGCTTTGTGGGTGTGGTGTGGCAGGGGAAGGATACTGCAAAATCTACATTCCCACGCCACTCCAGGGAAAGGCTACTGCAAAATCCCCATTCCCTTCCCACTTCTGGGGGAAGGATATTGCAAAATCCCCATTCCCACCCCACTCCAGGGGAAGGACACTGCAAAATCTCCATTCCCTCCCCATTTTGGGACCAGCCAGAGGGTGGTATTTGCCATTTCTCCGAACTGCTCAAAATTTTGGCTACTGGTTCTCCAGAACCTGCTGAATTTCACACCTGCTTTAGATCAAGAGGGGCAGCATCTCATGTCCTTTTCTTGTGAGCCTGTTTGTTTTTATTGAGAGAAGAGAAATGATGAAGAAGTGAGGAGCATCCATGCAGAGTGTGAGTAGTTGCATAATGGCTTGCAAATTTGGTTCCATTGAGTGCCTAAAACATCTCAGCAGGATGGAAAGTACTATCTGTTTGCTGCAAATGGAATCTCAGAATATTTTCTGTAGGGGAAATGATTGCTCACCGGGAACAAGACAGCTGTGCTGAATCAATGAATGCCAGAGGATGGAAAACGTCTTCGGTTTGAAAGTTAATTAATCATGCTTATGGGGTTGATAATATTTCTGCTGGATGGGTGTCCTATAAGGTGTTCCATCTGTGCAGCAGGGAGGAACACAGGCAGGAAAAATACAGATGTATGGATAGGGACATACCTGGAACGTTGAGACAGAAGTGGAGCCCTCTCACAAGATGGCTGCCAGTCACTAAACATCCATTTCATAGAAAGTGGAATTGGTCCTTCCCTTCCCAACAAAATCTCGGGAGGTGTATTATGGGATCTGAAGGTCTTGCAGCTTCCACCTCTTCTTTAGCAGGCTGTAGAGCTCCCTGGGTTGCATAGGGGCCATGCTGTCTTGTGGCCCAATTTACTCACAGGGTGGTTGGGCGATAAAACTAGGAGAGAGCTCTTTGTAGGGGGATGTCAAGAGAAAAAGATCAGATCTACCGTGTTTCCCCAAAAATAAGACCCTGTCTTATTTTTTTGAACCCTGAAATAAGCGCTTGGCCTTATTGCTATGCGCTCAAAAGCCCAATAGGGCTTATGATCAGGGGATGTCTTATTTTGGGGGGAAACAGGGTACCTAACTATGAAGTCCCATTAAACAGATTTATTGCTAAAGAGCCTATGCACAGGAATCTTCTCAGCTCATGGTTTGCACCTGCTTAGAGTTAAGATAAGAGTCTACAAAATTCAAGAGGAATTGGACTTGGCTCGCTTGTGGCTACATTGGGATTCTAGGCTTGGTCCTCTTTTGACTCCATCCCCAGATTCTGTCGCTCCTCCTCTTACAGGGGAGCTTCCAGACAAAAGGCAAGACACAAACACCATAAAAGTTGGTAAGGGTAGTGGGTGACAGCAGAAAGAAGAAGGCTGCTTTGCTCTTAACGTGCATCAAAACTTTTCCTCTTTCCTTACATGCAAGTTTTCTGTATCTTGAGGGAGAAGAGCAATGCCTGGAGGTCTCGGCTCCCGTTATCTTTAATAGGAGTTTCTCCCTTCTCTCACCTGGGCCCCACAGGACCAATTTGGAAGCCCTGCAGAAAAAATTGGAGGAGTTAGAACTGGATGAGCAGCAGCGGAAACGGCTGGAGGCCTTTTTAACCCAGAAGCAAAAAGTGGGAGAACTGAAGGACGATGACTTCGAGAAGATCAGTGAGCTGGGTGCAGGCAATGGTGGCGTGGTCTTCAAAGTCTCACACAAGCCTTCTGGACTCATCATGGCCAGGAAGGTGAGTTTCGTGCCTGGCAAAGTTCATGTGTCTCGCTAAGCCATTTCCGAGCATGGTTTACTCAATCGGATGCCATTTGTAGAAGTCATTCATCGGAGGTGGACAATGTGACGTCCTGAGCACCAATGTCCCTCCAGTTACCAGTGTTCTGACTCAGCCTTCACAAGCAATGACTCACTAATTACTCGTGAGCACTTACTCATGAGTAAAACAACCCTCCTTTTTAAAACCGGGCAGGAGCAGTTTTTATTCGCATGAGAACTCAAGATAAAAAGCCCTTGCAATGATTAAGCCAAGCAGGAACAGTCCCTGTTCACACCGGCTGAGGCAAATTCACTACCTATTGTTTCCCAGCAGGGAAACTCTGTCGGCACCTCAAATACAGAGCAATTAGTCCCGACAAACCAGGTTCTGGCAAAGGAATCCGACTTGATGGATGTACACTGGAAAACGAATGGTTGCCTGCAACTACAGGCCACCCCCAAACCCCTACTACCGTGTTTCCCCAAAGATAAGACCCTGTCTTATATTTTAACCCTGAAATAAGCACTTGGCCTTATTGGCATGTGCTCAAAAGCCCGATTGGGCTTATTATCAGGGGGTGTCTTATTTTGGAGGAAACAGGGTATTTATTTCCCAGCCAGGAAGGGGCCGGCTAGTGTCTACGGCTTTTTTTTTTTAATTTGATTTATATGCCGCCCTTCTCCGGAGACTCAGGGCGGCTTACAGTGCGTTAAGCAATAGCCTTCATACTTTTGTATATTTATACAAAGTCAGCTTATTGCCCCCACAATCTGGGTCCTCATTTTACCCACCTTAGAAAGGATGGAAGGCTGAGTCAACCTTGAGCCTGGTGGGATTCGAACTTGCAGTAATTGCAAGCAGCAGATGTTAATAGATGTTAATAACAGGGTGCTTTAAACCACTGTACTACAGGCTTCTTTTTCCCTGAGAGCCGGCTTATTGTTTTCCGTTGCTCTCCTCTCCTCTCTATGCATACATGCATCTGGGATGGGCCCCATCTGTTCCTCCTCCTCACTCAGCTCAGGCCCCAAAGACAGCTGCCTCTCCGCCTGCGGGAGGACGGAAAGCCCCGGCTATACCTCTGTCTCCGGTGCCGTTTCCTTCTCAGAGCCTTCCAAAGGCTCTGGAGCTGGCCCAGCTAACCCCCCCCCCCAACCTCCTCTGACTCCACTGTTAGCTCTGCTGGCAGCCGACGGGCCACAACAACCAGCCAGTTTCTCTGCTCGCCTATTTTTCTTTTTAAAATGCTTAAAGGTGAAGCAGTAGAGCCATCGGAAGTGTTGGGCTGCGGGTCTGCCCTCACCTGTGGAAAGTGCCATGTGCTTGGTCCAGTCACTCTCTGAGCCTGGTCACTTTCATAAATCGAATAATAAAATAAAATCAAACCTTTATTGTCAATCCGCAACCTGTACAATGAAATCGGATGAGCCTCCCTGGGTACAGCACACACACACACACACACACACACACACACCCTCCCCCGGAAGCACAGAATAACTTCTCAATAACTCAATAAATAAAAAGAAATCACTAAACCCAAATAACTAGCACATATTCCCATATGCATATATGTATATAACATTATATTATATTACACTGGTATGAACATGTTGCAAAGTTGCGCTGGCCCCGCAAGTCTATATAAATAGACCGCAAGTCTATATAAATATAAAATCTAATTGTGGTGTTATGTTATGCCCACGGATAAAAGCTATTTTTCAGCCTATTCGTTTGGCTGGCTATGCTTCTATATCAGGGGTCTCCAACCTGGGCCACTTTAAGCCTGGCGGACTTCAACTCCCAGAATTCCCCAGCCAGCAAAGCTGGCTGGGGAATTCTGGGAGTTGAAGTCCACCAGTTACCAAGGTTGGAGATTTCTCCTGCCCGAGTAAAGAAGTGCCAGCCAGGGTGTGAATCCTCCCTGAGGATTTTCCTCACTCTGCTAAGGCAGCGGGTCCTGGCGATTTCGTCCAGTGGGGTCAGGGGGCAGCTCATGTCCCAGGCATAAGAAACTCTTGACATAATTAACAAATGAGTCACCTGCTAGCTTGTTGTTGTATCAAAACCTTTCTTTTCCTTCCATAATGAGCTCAGGTAGGTAAGAGTTTCAAATGGGGTCCAGGCAGTCCTTGACTGACCACTCTTCACTGAAGGATGGTTCAGAGTTATATCAGCCGTCAAACTGACTTACAAACCTGTCCTTGAAGTTAAGGACTGGTGTACCGCCCCCCCACCCCACCCCACCCCCGTCACGTGATTGTAATACATGTACTGGCAACCCAAATTTGCAGCTATGAAGGTTTGTGGTGTCTCTGGTCATGTGAATGCAATTCGGGGACCTTCCCAGATGGCTTCTGACAAACGAAGATGGATGAGGACCCAGATTGTGGGGGCAATAAGCTGACTTTGTATAACTATACAAAAAGTACAAAGGCTATTGCTTAACATTTTTATGCTTAAGAGCCTTGGATAGTACAGTGGTCTAAAGCCCTGTTATTAACATCAGCTGCCTGCAATTATTGCAGGTTCGAATCTCACCAAGGCTCAAGGTTGACTCAGCCTTCCATCCTTTCTAAGGTAGGTAAATTGAGGACCCAGTTTGTGGGGGCAATAAGCTGACTTTGTAGAAATATACAAAAGTATGAAGGCTATTGCTTAGCGCATTGTAAGCCGCCCTGAGTCTCCGGAGAAGGGCGACATATAAATATAAATAAATTTAAAAAATAAATAATAAAAAATAAAATAAATAAATAAAATAAGCTTAATGACCATGTGGTTCATTTAACAGCCACGTGACTCACTTAATGACCCTGGGAAAAAATTGTCATAAAACTGGATCTGGTCAGACAATGGCTTTGCACAATGATTCCGTTTTTGGTGACTGAAATTCCGGTCACAATTGTGGTCGTAAGTCAAGGACTGCCAATATTGCAGTCTCAGAGTTTTGCCTGCCTCTGTTAATCAGGCAAGGAACGATGAAATGCCTTCTTCCTTGGTAAATGAAAGATGGCCCGGGCACCTTTGAGGGGCGGCTTGTGGGGACAGCTCAGTAAAGATCAGAACGGGGCCTCAGATGAGAGGCCTCGCCCTTGAGTCCTCTGCGGGCAGCTGGGTGGGCTGGGCTTGGAAGTCATTGGAAGGAGCCGAGGGGCAACCCACAGTGGCTGGTTCTTTTGGCAGTTGATTCATCTCGAGATCAAGCCAGCAATTCGCAACCAGATCATTCGGGAGCTCCAGGTCCTGCACGAATGTAACTCCCCCTACATTGTGGGGTTTTACGGAGCCTTTTACAGTGATGGCGAGATCAGTATTTGCATGGAGCACATGGTAAGTGACCCTCTTTGCTGGGGGGGGTGGGGGGGCTTCTTGGGGCCCTGTGGTGCTTGAGTCATCAAGGGTAAGGTAGGGGAGGTTGGTTGGAGGAGCAGAGTCAGAAGTTCCTTCCTTCCTTCCTCCATTCATCCATCCCTTTATTTTCCTTCCTTCCTTCCTCATCCATCCATCCATCCTTCTATTTTCCTTCCTTTCTCATCCCTCCATCTATTTTCCTTCCTTCCATCCTTCCTTCCTCACCCATCCATCTATCCATCCATTTTGCCTCCCTCCATTTGCTTTCCTTCCTTCCTTCCTCATCTATCCATCCATTCTTCTATTTTGCCTCCCTTCCTCTATTTTCTTTCCTTCCTTCCTTCCTTTCTCATCCATCCTTCTATTTTCCTCCCTCCCTCCCCCATCTATCTTTATTTATTTATTTATTTATTTATTTATTTATTTGTTTATTTATTATCGGACTTATATGCCGCCCTCTCTCCACAAGGACTCAGGGCAGCTCACAGCAATAAACAACAAGTCTAATTAAAATACAACTATAGAACTAAAATTAAAATTAAAATTCCCATTAAAACCCCATTCAGTCCAGGCCAGCTTGGTGAAACAGACATGTTTTAAGGTCACGGTGGAAGGAGCGAAGATTGGGGGCTACCCAGAGATCCAAAGGGAGCTGATTCCAGAGGGTAGGTGCACCCATAGAGAAGGCCCACTCCCTAGGGGCCGTCAGCCGACATTGTTTGGCCGACGGAACCGCAAGTAGGCCCTCTCTATGTGAGCGCACGGGGCGATGGGGAGCCGTTGCTGGCCGCAGGTGATCCGCCAAATATCCCGGGCCTAAGCCATGTAGGGCTTTATAGGTAATCACCAGCACCTTGAACCTCACCCGGAGGGCAAACGGTAACCAATGCAGGTCACGCAGGAGGGGTGTAACATGGGAGTATCGGGACACTCCCAACACTATCCGCGTGGCCACATTCTGCACCAGCTGAAGCCTCTGAGTGGTCTTCAAGGGCAGCCCCATGTAGAGAGTGTTGCAATAGTTGATCCGGGAGGTGACGAGTGCATGGGTGACCGTTCATAGGGCATCTCGGTCCAGGTAGGGGTGCAACTGGCGCACCAGACGAATCTGGGTAAATGCCCCCCTGGTCACAGTCGTGACATGGCCTTCTAAAGTCAACCGTGCGTCCAGGAGGACGCCTAGGTTGCGCACCCTATCCACAGGGGGCAACATCTCTCCCCCTATGACCAAAGATGGAATATTCCCTTGGAACCGAGACGCCGGTACCCACAGCCACTCCGTCTTGGCTGGGTTGAGTCGGAGCCTGTTCCTCCCCATCCAGAGCTGCACCGCCTCCAGGCATCGGGACATCACATCGAGGGCATCACTGGGCTGGTTTGGGGTGGATATAAAAAGTTGGGTATCATCAGCATATTGATGATACCCACCCCAAAAGCATGGATGATCTCCCCCAGCGGCTGCATATAGATGTTAAACAGCAGGGGAGAGAGAACCCCTGAGGAATCCCACATGAGAGGGGCCTCGAGGTCGACCTTTCCCCCCCCCCCCGCCAACACGGCTTGCGAGCGTTCCGAGAGGTAGGAGGAGAACCACCGTAAAACAGTGCCTCCCACTCCAAATCCTTCGAGGCGCCGCAGCAATCTATCTTTCCATCCCTCTATTTTCCTTCCTTTCTCATCCACCCATCCATCCTTCCTCCCTCCCTCCCTCCCTCCCTGATTTAAAACCTTCCTATGGCTGCCAGCTTCAGCAATGCAATTCTGGGCAATGTATAATAATCCAATGAACAAAAATGCCACAAAAAAATCAACAACAACTATGGATACCAACTAAACACAAAAATAACATCCTAATTGTGATCAGAGACACAAACGTACACTGGTTCTCCGGACAGAAATCATCCTAATTTAGTTGCCTAAGGAAAGAGTTGTTCATTTCATTGCATTGGGAAAGCCAATGAAAGGCTGGTCAAGACTAAACACACACGCACAAAAACAAAAAATCTTTTTAAAAAAAGGTTTCCGACCTTGAGAATTAGGATTAAGGTTCATTTTTTTTTTATTAACACATGATACCAAATGCCGTGTTTTGGCTTTGCTGGCCCCGTTCCTCTTTTGAAGGGTTTGAGTCCCTGGAGACCATCTGTTGGGGGCTCTGCCAGCCAGAAATTCTCACAATGCTCACAATGGCCGATTAACACAGCATAAGCAGGTCTTGGCTGAGCTTGCTTGCTTGCCTCTGATGTCCTGCACTGAGCCAGGGCTCAAACATGAATAATAATAATCCGGACCCCAAAATGCCCCCTCTCTTGTAGCAGCATCTGCCCTCTGGACTGAGGTTGCTCCAAGATTTAAAGAGGCCCCACCTTAATGGTAATTAGAAGCACTTTTGAACTTTTTCTGTTTTTATTCCCACCTGGGTTACTTCTCTCCGCTGTTTTGTTTCTTTTGTTTTTGTATTGGCTGTGTTGTCTCTCCGTTTTTAAAAGTTTTTAACAATTTGTCAACCATCCAGAATTGCAGGGAGCCAGGCAGTGTACCATTTTAATGAATTATTATTCTTGTTATTACATCAAAAGTGGTTTTTATTTTTGAAAAGGCAACTGGACGGATTTTTTGAGGAAAAGGAACATTTCACTTCCTATCCCAGAAGCTGGGATTGTCTTATGCCCCAATTGACTTCCTAGAAATTTTGTACGATGACTTCAATGTTTCTCAACCTTAGCAACCTTAAAATATATGGATTTCAACATAAACTCCGGGGGTTGAAGTCCACATATCTTAAAAGTTCCTAAGGTTGAGAACCACTGAACTCAAGAATTGGGGAACTGACTGAGTTTGCCTCTATTTCATTGCAGGCAATATTTCTTGTTCCCTTCTACTCCCACCTTCCTGTTCATTTTTTCTTTTTTTTTATGTTTCCATTCCTGCTCATAGAAACAAAAATCTCACTTTTTTTGGACAACTATCAGCCTTGGTCTGGCCAGATGGAGCCCCCCCCTCTCCCACGTTAGAGCTCTGTTTCTGTGCTTGGGGGTCAGTTGTGCCCCCTCCTTGCCTCACTCTTGAAGAGAGACGGAACAATTCTATATGTGGGGAAGAAATTGCTTTGGGGCTCTGCAAGGAAAAAAAATCAACCAAAAAATAGCTTTTGATTTCTGCTTTTTTTTGGGGGGGGAGTCATGTTTGCTACGAAGGTTCTTTCATGCCCAAATAGAGTTTTTAACTCATCTTCCCCCATTGGGCTGCTAATATTCCTTATGGGGTGGAAATTTAGTTTTGAATTCACAGAAAATAAGAGACTTTTGGCGAAAGAACCATCAAGAGATGGAAGAAAGGGAAGGATGGTCCAGAAGGGAAGTACGCGCACTTCTCGGGATCTAGTTTGTGTGATGCGAGGAGAAAAGTAACATCTATTCTATACCTGTTTCCTTGACAATCTTTCAGGTATCGGAAAAGTAGACTAGCACTGAGGATGTTACCTAGTTGGGTAATGAAACATTGCAAGAAAGCAACTGAGCTTGGAGAGCACCAAGGATCCCACAGTTGTCCTCCTCCTCTTAATCCACTCTGCAGAACCCATTAGCACTGATAATGTTACGTAGCTGGGTAATGAAATGTCTGTAAGAAAACCTCCAAGCTCAGAAAGCACCAAGGACTCCTCGTATGGAAAGAATGGTTTTATATCTCCTCTTAACTTTCTTCTGACTATATACACCCCAGTTCCTTCATGTGGTCTAGTCTCCCAGTTCTTCACCATCTTTGTTGCTGCTCTCTTTACTCTACCCAGTTGCTCACCTTCCTTCTTGTATGGTAGCAACTAATACTGAACTCATTATTTCCGTGGGAGATGATCAGGCTCTGAGGGAGGGAGGGGGGGAGAGATCAAACACATCATCAGTCAAGAGTCCCTGCGTGCCCACAAGATATCTTAAGTCCACCTTGAATTCCTTCTTACCTCCTGCTAATTTCCCTTGACCGTTAGTAGTTCAGATTCTTGTAGAGAGCTCAATAAATCTTTATACCCAATTGAGCTGTCTGAATCTCCTGATTTTCCTGGCACTTGACAATTTCAGACCTGTGTAGCATGGAATGACTGCTAGCCCTTCCTGTGATCTGAAGCCACAGTATATTTCTATGGGTGCAGCCCAAAACTCCATTGGCCTTTTTGGCAGCTGAAGGACACTGCTGGTCCATGCTTAATCTGACACTTAGACCTTTCTCACAAGTACCATTTCTGAACCAAATACCACTTACTTTGCAATTGGGCATCTCACTTTCCCTTTGGCAGTGCAGAACCTTACTTTTTTTTTGCCAGTGAACAGCATTTTGGTGGAATGGGTTCCATGCTCAAAGTCTGCCTGAAAACCTGCCTCCAGAGTGGTGGATCTCCAATACTGGAGGTTTTCAAGAAAAGACTGGACAGCCATTTGAGTCGGATGGGTCCCAGCTTGGTCTTCTAAGAAAGAAAGAGTCCCAACTCCCATTTGTAAAGGAATTCTTTTACTACCTTGTTTCCCCGAAAATAAGACCCTGTCTTATATTTTTTGAACCCCGAAATAAGCGCTTGGCCGTATTTTCGGGGAGGTCTTATTATTTTGGGGTGCGTGGAACAAGATGGGGCTCCTCTTGCTGTCTTACCTCATTTCCAGCTCTGCGTTTAAATATTTTCGGGGAGGGCTTATTTTGGGGGGGGGGCTTAGTTAGTGCATGCGCTCAAAAGTCCGATTGGGCTTATTATCAGGGGATGTCTTATTTTCGGGGAATCAGGATAAAAGCCAAGTGGTTACAATAAAGAAAAGCTGGAACTGAAATTTTTGCCTGTAAAAGCTCCCTGGATAATTTTTTTTCCCTTTCTCCTCCTGGTTATCTTCCCCTGTTCAATTACTTTAAAATAAATTGCTTTGGTAATGGTCCCTGTCTTGGTGGGTTGGGTGATGTTGTGTTCCATGAGGACGTGGCCTTCACATAATTTAACAACCAGTTCGCCTAGTGCAGAACCAAAAATGTGAGCACATGTGCGTTTTGCGAGAGAAAGCGCTTTCCACACTTGCAATTTCATGCGCGCGGCTTCCAACACACCTTCTCAGGCAGCTGCGGTGTGTAGAGCGGGCGAGGCACGGAACTCAGCTGGGCGGCATTGGCGGGGCAAGCAAGCCAGAGAGTGAGATATTGTTCTGCCCCAGCTATGGACCCCAAAGAACGCAGCACACACAAAGTCTGTACAAACCTTAATTTACTAATTAAAAACTACTAATGAGCTTTCTTAGTAGTTGTTTGAACACAAGTACAATAAATCAGTCTTTTCTGAACAAGGGCTGTTAATTTAACTTCATTAACAGCCGACAAGAATTCAAAGAATAATAACTCAGTTCTGAGGCACAGTATTCCAGATAACCGTAATCTTACTCTGGTTGGCAGAATGCTCAGAAGCAATTTGCAGGAAAACTGATAAGAGAGAAACAAGAGCCAAATCAAATGTTTTCTGGAATCAAGACGCAAAGGAATTTGAACGAAGTTGTTTCCTGCAAATTGCATCAGTCGTCGTCCTTCCTTAAATAGGCTAGGGGAGTGACCAATTAGCCCCATGCCTTACTCTTGAGGAGACCTCCTCCTGAGGAGCCACTCCTGCCTTTTCTCAGCTCTGCACGCTCGTGCATCGAGAAGAGGCTCCTCCTCTTCTTCCTCTTCACTTATGGAAGGTTCTGAAGGCCCTGGCTGAATCCCCGCCTCTGGCACCACATCTTCTCCAGCCTCCTCATTGTCCAACTCGAGTGCCAACTGCTCAGGCTGCTGGCACAGCACCACACCAGCCTCCTCGTTGTCAGAATCAGCTACTAACTGCACAGGCCGCTGACGGGCCGCAACAGATATATAGGACGGGGTAGCACGCAGGTAGGCGGGCCCAGCCAATGGTCAGAACTACCGGTATGGGTGAACCGGTCTGAACCAGCAGCAGCCCACCTCTGGTTCCATGCCTTGATCTTGAAGCAGCCAAGGGCTCTCAGGACAGCACTATGAGTAGTTTTGATTCTTCCTTCCTAGCCCCCTTTCTTCCCTGCGGCTCCCTTCACCCCCATTGTCTAAGGCAAACTGGCATCTGGCAAAGCACGGCTCGTGCGGCAGAATTGACGGTCATGACAATTTGTCTGTAATTGTGGTACAGGGTCTCCTGCTTGAGCAGGAGGTTGGACTAGAAGACCTCCAAGGTGCCTTCCAGCACAGATAGCATAATGTTTATCCTTTTGCAGAAATCTGAAATCAGTGGGACAAGATTAGCAGCTTCTGGCTTGCTCTTCAAACTATTGACACGTGGGAATGTGTTCATATTCTGAGTTTTAGTTGGGAGATTTGAGGACTAGAGTCTTGACATTACCAAAGGAAGGGTCAGTTTGGGAAAAGTTGGGTTGTAGAGATTTAGTTCAGCTTTATTCCTCCAGCCATGTGGGATTATTCCATGCTGAAAACATCTTTTTTTATGTTGAGTTTCATCAGCCAGATGCCAAATTTGCATTTTCCCTGGTTTTCTTTTGTCATGTCCTCAACACTTTGAGGATGAACACGATTAAAGGCTCTCTCTGCTTGAACATTTCTTAATAGGATGGCGGATCCTTGGATCAAGTCTTGAAGAAGGCTGGCAGAATTCCGGAGAAGATTCTCGGCAAAGTCAGCATTGCGGTAAGTATGTAGTTTGGGCATGTGAAAAGACAGATGCCAATGTGGTTAATGTCACCAGGTGGAGGTCCAGAAGGGAGAGAGTGCTGAGAACATCTTTAAGGCAAGGAGACATGGAATTCTTCCTCCTTCTTCCTTCTTCCTTCCTCCTCCTTTCTTCTTTCTCCTCTGCTGCTTCTTCCTTCCTTCCTTCCTCCTCTCCTCTTCTTCCTTCTTTCCTTTTCCTCCTCCTCCCTTCCTTCTTCATCCTCCTTCTCTTTTCTTCCTTTCTCCCCTCCCCTCCACATTCCTCCTTCTCCCTGCCTTTTTCCTTCCTTCTTTCTTCCTTCCTCCTCCACCTCTCTTATTCTTTCCTCCTCTTCTTCCTTTCTTCTTTCCTTCTCCTCCTCCTTTATCTTCTTCCTCCTTTTTCCCTTCTCCCTTCTTTGTTCCTCTTCCTCTCTTCCTTTTTCTTTCCTCCTCTCTTCTTCCTTCTACCTCCTCCTCTCTTCTTCCTTCCTCCTCTTCTCTTCTTCCTTCTTTCCTTTTCCTCCTCCTCCCTTCTTCTTTGTCCTCCTTCTCTCTTCTTCCTTTCTCCCCTCTCCTCCTTCTTTCTTCCTTCCTCCTCCACCTCTTATTCTTTCCTCTTCTTCTTTTCTTCTTTCCTTCTCCTCCTCCTCTTCTACCTTTTCCCTCCTTTTTCCCTTCTCCCTTCTTTGTTCCTCCTCCTCTCTTCCTTTTTCCTTCCTTCTTCCTTCCTTTTCTTCCTCCTCTCTTCTTCCTTCTACCTCCTCCTCTCTTCTTATTCCTTTCTCCTCCTCCTCCACCTCCACCTCCTCCCTTCTTCCTTTTTCTTCCGTCTTTTCTTTTCAAAATGAAGGCCTCAAATAAGGCTGACTATGCAAGAGGCAAAATCAGGGACGTTTCCCCCCTGACACACACACACACCCCCCGGAATTGTAAATCATGTAACAGCCTCTGTTTTATTTCTCCATCCCCCGGGAATACATTTGCTGGGTCCTGCATCTCTCGCAAAGAAATTACTCACTTGCCTTTGGAAGAGCTGTGAATTATTACGAAAGACCGATCCAGATGGGTGAACATTTGTCGGTGCTATTGCCAGAAGTTGAAGCCGATGGTGTTTAACAACAGCTCTCCATTCCTTGGCGCACAATATAGATTGGGGTCACATAGAGAGAAAAACAGAAAAAAAAATAAGTGAAAAATCTGTGTGCCTCTCTTTCTGCTTTCCATCTGTCATAATCCGCTGAAACAAAAAAAAAAATGCTTCCCAGTTTTCCTGTAGTTTTAAGACAACGTAGATGATCTGCCTCAATGTCCCTCAACCTTGTCACCTTTAAGATGTGTGGACTTCAACTCCCAGAATTCCCCAGCTAGCAATGCTGCCTAGGGAATCCTAGGAGTCAAAGTCCACACATCTTAAAATGGACAAAGCTGAGAAACGTTAACCTGCCTCATGGAAATTGCTCCTGTGCTTGGTTGAGCTGCAAAGAATTTTTCTTTTTTTTATTTAAAAAAAAATAGTGGGCTTGGAGAAAATGATAACAGGTACCTGGGTGTGCCTGCATCAAACTGGAAGATTCTATCAAGAAAAAGTTAATTTTGATAGTTTGTCTTGGGAATCCAGATCCCATAATCTAACCATAACTATGCAGTGCTTTAGATTCAGTTGAAAAGGGTCGCTTCCAAATTTATGGAGGGCAGCTGTGTCGTTTGCAGCAAAGAGGTGGCTGCTCTAAAGAGATTGTGTCTAAAATAATATTTTTTAAATCTTTTTTTTTTAAAAAATTATAACATAAAATTTCCATTTTTAGTTAAATAGTGTCTTGTCTGGGTACAAATATTTTTAGGAAATAAAGTGTTTACAACAATATTCATTACATTGGTATTAGTTCTATAATAATAATAATAGTTTAGTTTACTTTATTGTCATTGCACCTCGTACAATGAAATTAAATGCCGTCTTCAATGTACATCATACATAAGAAAACTATGAAAATAAAACACAAATACACATCCTTCACATTCTATACAATTGAATTGAAAACCCCTAATACTGCATTAAGAATTGCAGGCAGCTGGATTTAACATCCAGCTGCCTGCAATTACTGCGAGTTCTAATCTCACCAGGCTCAAGGTTGACTCAGCCTTCCATCCTTTCTAAGGTAGGTAAATTGAGGACCCAGTTTGTGGGGGCAATAAGCTGACTTTGTATGAAATATACAAAAGTATGAAGGCTATTGCTTAACGCATTGTAAGCTGCCCTGAGTCTTCGGAGAAGGGCGGCATATAAATATAAATAATTTTTTAAAAAAAATTAATATTGCACCATACAGTAGAATTCAATATGGTTACTGCCCTGGGATAGCAGCTGTTTTTCAGCCTATTTGTCCTTGTTTTTATTATCCTGTACCGTCTGCCAGATGGTAATAGTTCAAAAAAAGGGTGAGATCCAGGATGAGATGGATCTTTAAGAATGTTTGGAACTTTCTTAAGGCAGCGGGAGCTATAAAGCCCTTTCAAAGAGCGGAGAGGGCAACCAATGATCCTCTGGGTAATGACGGTAACCCTCTGGAGCGCTGTCCTATCTGCCGCTGTGCAATTGGCAAACTATAGACTGGTGCAGTAAGTTAAATTACTCTCTGTGGTGCAGTGGTAGAAGGTCACCAGCAGTTTTTTCTTCAGTTGTTATACTAATCGCTTCCAAGTTTGTGGAGGGCAGCTGTGTTGTCTGCAGCAAAGAGGTGGCTGCTTTAAAGAGATCTGTGTCTAAAATAGTTTTTGAAGCATGGCATGGCCATAAAAATTTCTGAGGAACAGTAAACCGGAGCAGGATACCTATTAGGCTGGGGTGTTTCCCCCTCCCTTCTATTAAGGCGGAATATGGTTACGTTCCTTTGAACGTTGCATGTTGATCGTTGTTTGCTTGTTGCAATGAGTGCCTTGTTTTGATTCACAGGTCATAAAAGGTCTAACGTATTTGAGAGAAAAGCATAAGATCATGCACAGAGGTAGGTGATTTATCTTTCCTTCGAGCTGGTCCTCAGATTTTCTTCACTAGACATGTTTTGCTAAAAATTGCAAGCAGGGACCGTAGGTGGGAGATAGAAATGTCAAGAAAATCCGGATTGCAGCGGTGACTACAAAACTGAAACTCTATCCCAAAGGGCTATGGAGTCATCCAGGTTGTCCCAAAGATGCTTTTTTTTCCCCAAGAGGCAACTGGACTTTCTGGTTTTTCTTTGAAGACGTTTTGCTTCTCATCCCAGAAGCTTCTTCAGCTCGGATTGGATGGTGGGGAAGGGAAGGATTGATACTCCTTGCAGACAGCTGCATTTAAAAGACACAGACCACTTTCTACCTAGGATGCCTGTATTGTGTGAGGTTTACCACTTATGTTGGCTTCCTGCAGAGGAGCGGGGGGGGCGGGGAGGTTGTGCCCCAGCACGAACCAGTCACAGCTCCCCAGGGGCAAATAATGCTATTTGCACAAGTCGATGCGCTCGATAGTCTTACATCCACTGGCTTGTTCCTGCTAGTCATTATTGGACGCTCAGGTGGCAGAAATCGATACCTGAGTTCAGAGAAAATACAAGATGGAAAATATAGCCGAGAAAAAGGAAACCGACGAAGCCGTGAGAAGCAGCGTGCCAGAACCGGATGTCGCTTTGGTGCCAAAGAGTATGAAAACTTCAAAGCTCTTTTCTCCTCTTCCCTCCAAGCCTCCGTGATTTCCATGCACTTTTAAATGGCAGCAACACATCCGCTCTTCAGCGGCCATTTTACTTTCTTCACTGTTGCGTTTATTTTGATTTTTGCTTCCGACAATTCAGAGAAAAGGAGGGGTGGGGGGAGGAGTTCTTCTATGCTCCTCTGTGAGGGTCCCATAAGATGCTGCACCTAAATGAAACACAACCATCCGCCGTTGCTCTGAATGGCTTTTTCTTTAGGGGTAGGTAAGAAGGGGTGAATAATAAGTAATAAGGGACATGGCGGCTCAGTGGCTAAGACACTGAGCTTGTCGATCAAAAGGTCGGCAGTTCAGCGGTTTGAATCCCTAGTGCTGCCTAACAGGGTGAGTTCCCGTTACTTTCGAACCCAGCGGTTCGAGAGCACGTAAAAAAAAAGGCAAGTAGAAAAATAGGGACCACCTTTGGTGGGAAGGTAACAGCGTTCTTTGCGCCTTTGGTGTTGAGTCATGCCGGCCACATGACCACGGAGACGTCTTCGGACAGCGCTGGCTCTTCGGCTTTGAAACAGAGATGAGCACCGCCCCCTAGAGTCGGGAACAACTAGCATATATGTGCGAGGGGAACCCTTATCTTTTAAGAAGGGGTGAAACCACAGCCCAGGGATGGATGGATGGATGGATTTATTTATTCTGTCCGTCCATCCCTCCGTCCGTCTGTCCGTCCATCTATCTAATCTATCCGTTCTTGTGGTTTTTAAGGCATTTTGCGTCCTCAAGTGGAAGCAGCAAGCAGCTCTTTCCCACTGCTTGATGCCTGCTTTCCTCAAACTCGGTCCCCTCCTCCTCCTCCTCCTCCTCCTCCTCCTCCTCCTCCTCCTC